>VVHJ01061838.1:0-12840 GCA_015107715.1 Tylochromis polylepis | reverse complement strand
GTACTGAGTAGTGGTCTGTGGTCACCACCTGCAGAACCACTCCTTTATTGGGGATGTCTTGCTAATTGCCTATAATTTCCATCTGTTGTCTATTCCATTTGCACAACAACATGTGAAATTGATTGTCAATCAGTGTTGCTTCCTAAGTGGACAGTTTGATTTCACACAAGTGTGACTGACTTGGAGTTACATTGTGTTGTTTAAGTGTTCCCTTTATTTTTTTGAGCAGTCTATAATAGTCCAATGTAGAAGTAATGAACTAGTTTTTTAACAGCACTCTAAGACAGGATGTTTCAAATTTTAGAGATATTGCGTGAATGCAAGAAAGCATCCCTATATATCTGATATGTAGGAACATAGCCTGCTCAAAATTTACTCCAAGATTTCTCACATTGTTACTGGATGCCAGGTAATACCATCCAGAGTAAGTATCTGGTTAGCCACCATGTTTATAAGATTATTAGGACCAAATACAATAACCTCGGTTTTATCTGACTTTAGAAGCAAGAAATCACAGGTGATACAGGTCATACTTTAATGCAGGGCTGGGGAACTCCAGGCCTCAAAGGCCGGTATCCTGCAGGTCTTAGATATCACCCTGGGTCAACACACCTGAATCAAATGATTAGTTCATTACCAGGTCTCTGGAGAACTTCAAGACATGTTGAGGAGGTAATTCAGCCATTTAAATCAGCTGTGCTGAATCAAGGACACATTTAAACCTACAGGACACCGGCCCTTGAGGCCTGGAGTTCCCCGACCCTTGCTTTAATGGCTTTAAATTATTCCTGCAATTTAACTAATTTGTGTTTGTCCTCATAGATAGACAAAGCTGTGTATCATGGGTATCATGTGGGTATTATTTGCATAGTAATGGAAGTGTATGAGATGCCATCTAATAATACTGCCTAAGGGAAGAATAATATAATGTAAATAGAATTGGTCCCAACATAGGATCCTGTGGAACTCCATAATTAACCTTTGTGTGTGAAGGTTTCCCATTTACTTGAACAAACTGGAGTCTATTAGATAGATATCATTCAAACCTTTACCACTGAGACCACTGTTGCCTTCACCCTCCACATCTTCTCGAGCTCTTCTCTGAGCCCTTGGTATTTCTCAAGCTTCTTGTGTTCGTTCTTCCTGATGTTGCTGTCACTCAGTATCACTACGTCTAGTGTATATATATATATATATATATATATATATATATATAAAAATAACACACACAAACTGCTCAAAAACAATTTAAGGAACACTTTAAAAACATGTCAGATCTCAATGGGGAAAAAATATACTGCTGACATGGTATGGTTAATGGGTTAGGGAGAAACAGGATGCCACACTGTGAATGAAATTAAACTTATCAACCTACAGAGGGCTGAATTCAAAGACACTCAAAGTGAAACAGTGATACAGCAGGCTAGTATATATTTCATTGCAGCATTGATACTCAGTAGTTTGTATGGCCCCCACGTGCTTGAATGCTTGCCTGACAACATCAGGACATGCTCCTAATGAGCTGACAGATGGTGTCCTGAGGGAGCTCCTCCCAGATCTGGACCGGGGCATCAATGAGCTCCTCAACAGTTTGAGGTGCAACCTGGCGGCATAATGTGCCAGGGGTGCTCTGTTGGATTTAGATCAGGCAAGGTTGCGGGCCAATCAATGCAATTAATTTCTTCATCCTCGAGGAACTGCCTGCATACTCTTACCACATGAAGCCCTGCACCAAGAGGAACCTAGGACCTACTGCACCAGCGTAAGGTCTAACAATGGATCCAAGGATTTCATCCTGATACCTAATGGCAGTCAGGGTGCTGTTGCCTAGTCTGTAGAGGTCTATATATCTACCCATTGGTATGCCTTGCCAAACCATCACTGACTCACCACCAAACTGGTCACCCTCAACAATGTTAGACATTCTCCACGACATCTCAAGATGTCACATGTGCTCAGGGTTAACCTGCTCTCATCTATGAAAAGCACAGGGCGCCAGTTGTGGAGCTGCCAAGTCTGGTATTCTATGGCAAATGCCAATTCAAGGTGCTTGGCAGTGAGCACAGGGCCCACTAGAGGATGATGGACAATCACTGTTTGTGATTGTTTGGTCAGAGACATTCACACCAGTGGCCTGGAGATCATTTTGTAGCTCTGGCAGCGCTCATCCTGTTCCTCCTTGCATAAAGTAGCAGATACTGCTGATAGGTTAAAGACCTTCTACGGCACTGTCCAAGCCCCTAGAGTAAGTGCCTGTCTCCTGGAGTGTCCTCCATGCTTCTGAGACTGTGCTGGGAGACACAGCAAACCTCCTGGCATTAATGTGCCATCCTGGAGGAGTTCCTGTGCCGCCTCTGTAGGGTCCAGTTATTGCCTCATGCTACCAGTAGTGACACTGATCCTAGCCAAGAAAAGAAAAAAGTGGGGATGTCTTTTTAATTTTTTTTCTTTTTACCAGAATTCTGAGAATTATCTGTTATCTTATCTTATTATTATCTTATTATTAACAATTATTATTAACAATTATCTATTATAAAATCTGGTAAAAAAAAAAAAAAAAGACATCCCCACTTTTTCTATTTGTTTCCAGTGGACCTAATCCTTTTTTTTTTAAGAGTTAATAATCACCTCATTGCAGATCCCCACCCCACTGCTGGGGGATTCCCATGATGCATTGAGTATTTCTTCTTCAGTCACGTTTCTCACTCACTATGTGTTCATAGACGTCTCTGCACTGAATCATACTTGTTATTAATCTCTGGCTCTCTTCCACAGCATGTCTTTATCCTGCCTTCCTTCTCTCACCCCAATTGGTCATGGCAGATGCCCCCCCCCCCCCCGAGCCTGGTTCTGCTGGAGGTTTTTCTTCCTGTTAAAAGGGAGTTTTTCCTTCTCACTGTCGCCAAAGTGCTTGCTCATAGAAGGTCATATGATTGTTGGTTTTTCTCTGTATGCGTTATAGTAAGGTCTGCCTTACAATATAAAGCACCTTGAGGCGACTGTTGTTGTGATGTAACTTGACTTCTTTAACATACTGACGTACCATTAGGTTTAGGATGCATCAGAGGCAGGCGGATTTGAGCAGGATTGTCATTTGGCTGTAAGCTGAGTCCATCTCCTTTGCATTCATCAGCGACTCCTGGTATTGATCTGAGGGGCAGAAAAGCCTCGCCTTCAAAGTCGTCTGGCCTCAAGGTGTCATGGTCCAGGACTGTGATCACCAGGCAAGTGCTGTGGGCCTGACACTGTTCCAGTGAAACCAGACTACGATAGAGCAGGGAACACAGATAAATGAGGTGAAACACGTAGAAAGAAGACAGCCGCACAGGGTCACTTATCAGAGTGAACTACTTACAATTCAAAGGCCTCGTCAAAAAGGGGATTGAGATCGCAGTTTTTGATCTGAGTGCAGCGAGGTTCTACCTCAGGAAAGATGTGGTAAGGCTCCAGACACAGATGCACGAATGGATCGCTGAGACCTGCATGCATACGTCACTGTATACTTATCATGGATCTAGAGCGCCTGTTTGTATCAACAGGATGTGCTTGTAACTGTTTTTACCATTAGAATCCATTGGTAGGAGGTTGACTGCATTCAGCACCTCAATTCGGAGTCTTTGGTCTGATCTTCTGTAGCATGCTAGGAGGGTGACAGCGCCGTATTTCTCTCCGCTGTATGTTTTCTGTAAATCAGCAGAGACAGTGACAGTCTGATAGAGCTGTAAAAGAAATCTGTGTGATAAGTGTTTATTACAAAACTCACCTGCTCAAATATTTTCCCTTCAAGGTACTTTTCCACAAGCTGCTGGCTATTCAGGGAGTGGTGAGTGAGGTGACTTTTAAGGGCCTCGACAGACACAAGAGTGAAATAATAAAGTCAAATCTTCAGTTTTCGTCTGCATTTCTGTCCGACACAAAACAAACACTCTTCGGTGAAATGAACAGTTTCACTGTCATCTGCAGAGACTCACCTTGTACTCATCAGAGTGAAGTTTTTTCAGAGGAAGTCCGTTTCCCTCAGCGTGGAAGCACTGCTCAAGGCACTGACATTTACAAGGAATAAAAAAATAAATTATGAAGCATTTTAAATTGTTTTTATGTTGATGACGTCCGTTCAAAATGGTCATTCTGATGACCAGCAGTCACGGCTTCTCTGGTTGTAAAAAAAACCCCTTCTGCTTCATTGATCTGTAACCTCGGTAAACCGCAGTAACCTTACTAACGGGTCTCAATTACTAATTTCAAGTCTAACTGAAACAACATGATGTTCATTTAGTAAATAGTGGTCCCCATTTGAGTCAAAAAGGATGATAAAGAATAGCAGATGAACAGTATCTCAAAGCCATGTCCTTAAGAAAGAGGAAAAAAATCCAGCAAAGATCTTACAGGAGCTGAGAGATCCCTTTAGAAGCTCTTGATCAATATACTCTTCACCACAACCTCATCAGAAATGTTCTTAGCGGAAGGGTAGCTGTTGAGATGCCTTATTTAAGGAGGGGAAAGGTGGGGATATTTTGGGTTCAAATCGTCATCAGAGATATAACAGTGAGTGTCTACAGACATCTTCAGTAAAAGCATACATGGATAGAAAAAACACAGAGTGGAACACCGTCAATCAACACCACTGAAGCAGTGTGGGATCGTTTGACAGAGAATGGAGCAAAAGGCAGCCAGCATTCAAAGAAGAGCTTGGAATGTCCTTCAAGAAGATTGGAGAACTATTCCTGAAGTGTACTTAAATAAATTACAAGACAGCCAGACTTCACCAGACGTAAAAGTGGCGATCAAAAGGACAGTTTTCTGCGGCTGTGGACCAACCTGCAGTGTATATAGCAGCCTCTGGGAGAACACCATTAGGCCCTCTTGCTGTTGATGCTGATTAGCCACCTGGTGGATGATTTTCACTGAGTTATTCCACAGAGGAGTCAGGAGACTGGATATAGAAGATAAAATAAGTTGACACTCCTTAGAAAACTTTCTTGAGACACTGAAAATGAACTATCAGAAAATACACAGCACAAGAAGAGCTATCAGACATTAGGATCAGTACCTGTTGAAGTTCTCTTGAACTAAGTTTTCATTCATGTACTGCAGTTCCTGCTCTAGGTAGCGCATAAGAGGGGCCGCAGCCTAAAAACAGAAAAGAGGCTAAATGTTAAGCAAACACAGAAATTCAGTTCAGATCAATTCAATTCAGTCCCCTCAAGGTGATTTATAATGTGAGTTAAAGAGAAAAGCCCACTATCAGCAAGCACTTGGTGACAGTGGGAAGGAAAAACTCCCTTTTAACAGGAAGAAACCTAAGGCAGAGGATGGGCAGCCATCTGCTATGACCAATTGGGGATGAGGTGAGGGAAACCGGACAAAAGACACACTGTGGAAGAGAGCAGGCATCACTTACATCCTCTGTGGATTTGGAGGGAATCCTCCGTCTGGTCGACATGCTTCTGACATGTGTTTCAATGTCTGTGTTTAACTGAAGAGACATTTCATTTTAAATGTGTGAAATATAGTGCTTTTTAAAACGCTGTCCAGTTCTCCATTTTAATCTTCGATACCTTTTTCCCAAGAGTGTCTAAAGCTGATCGGATCTCTCGGCCCAAGATGCTCTGGGCCTGCTGGAGCTGTGAGGGCAGCGTGTTTGTGAACTGGCTTTCTCCTATCACGTCGTGAGTCCTGTCTCGAAGCCCTGCCCAGTTCAGCTGCGTAGGAAGTCGGGTCAACACAGACCGCAAGTGCTCCAGGTCGTTCACAACCACGCACAACTGCACAGAGAGGAGGAGAACATTCTGGTTGTAGCATTAAAATAATTTGTTACTAAAGATTCTTTTGCTGTTTTCCTCTTCTTACCATGTTAATAGCAGAGCCGTGGTCAGAGTTCTCAGACAGCACCCTGACCCTCTCCTTCAGGATTTTACAATAGTTCACCACAATCTTACAAACATCCTGAAAACACACAGAAAGCCGGAATATACAACCAACAATCTTCCCACAGTCACATAATGTAACCAGTTTATAATCTGATTTATGCACCTCAGTGATTTTGACCATGAGCATGAAAGCCTCCTCGGGGTCAGGCCAGGACAGCTGGTCCCATAGCTGGCAGATGGGCTGGATACACGCCACCAGGTCCACTGCTGAGGAGCTGTGTTTTATTGGTACGACACCACTTTGCAGTGGCTGGAGCTGAGAAGAAGAAAGGATTTAAAAGAATATATGATGACATTTTTCATTGTGGAAGAAATGTACATTATAATAAGAGTCTTCTGTCATTTACCTGGTCCACCTGGACAGCCCTCTCCACCCTATCCTGAGTGGTGCTGAACGCCTGGTTCAGCCAGTAAGGCAGAGCCTCTCGGAAACCCTCGTGAAAGTTTGTCAGCTCTAGCACTCCCCTGAAAAGACAGACAAGCTCTTGAGCTTCTATTACATTACTTGCATTGCACTCCAAAGTACTGACAGCAATTTAAACTTCAGTTGAACAAACATTGGCATTTAATTGTATCAAAAACCAAAAAATAAATAGATAAAAAATGGAAGATTGAACACTTAACTGAAGTGTCAGCACCATTTTAAAAAACATGAACACAACCTGGTTTGTGTGCAAATTTGAGCCCACGTGTGTAATGTTAGTACAATTAAAAGGCAGTGATCTGAATCATTTGTACCTTAGACAATGTAATTGACAAAATCTTTACAGTTTTTGATAAGGAAACAGTTGACATAATTGCGAGGTATGAGCGGTGGGACAAGTGAAGGGGTGCTTGAGCTTGGGCTGCCATATAAGGGGCTGGTAAGCACTGCTGCGATGTTAAACTGGAGTGTGATGATTTCTGACCTTTTCTGTAAGAAAGCTTTGTCTTTGTAGATGGCCTGCAAGCTCAGATAAACTGGGAACAGGCTGTTGGCTAGTTTCTGCTCCATCTGATCCTCCATTAACGACAAGGTTTCCCTCACTTCTTTTGCAATCTGTGGAGGACAGGAGAGGGCAATGTGGTGAGACCAGATTCATTAAGAAGAAGGTTGATGGGGCTTGATGACACTGTTCCGTTTGCTACTTACCAGGGAGTCAAACCTCTTATAGATGACAGTGAACACATCAACTTGCACAGCACTGTTGTGATAAAAGCGTATCATGAGAGCAGGGGAAGTTTTCATCCATTTCAAGCTACTGTAAGCCAAGTCAAAAATAACATAATAATTGCCTTCTTACCTCACAAATACTCTGTTCCAGACGTCCTTGTTGTGTTTTATGTCTTCCTGCACCTCCCCAATCAACTTAGAGAGGGCGCTCCCAATCTCTGAGAGGTCCTGTATGACAGCAGAGCGCATAAATAATAAGTGTAGTGCAATAAAATGGATAAACCGTGTAAGGTTTTCATGATGTGCTTGACTTTACCTTTGTCATCGGTTGGTGCAGACCTTTTTTGATGATGAACCAGTCCTCTGTACCTTTCTGATATAAAAGTAATGTTATGAGTACTTACAGTTATACGATGCACTAAACATTAAGCTGGTAATAATTTCCCGTATGATGACTGACCTGTATGGCATCGCTGACCTCATCATGAAGGTTAAACTGAGCTGGATTTAATTTCTGAAAAGCCTGTGTCTTACAGATCTGGACCAATATCCTAAAAAAAAAGCACAAGTACGTCATAATCAAAGTCCTTAACTACAACAGCTCCGCCGTCGAGTCTGTAAACACTTGTAACCATATGTACCTGAGCAGTCTGTGAAGTTTTGGAGTGGCACTGGGTGTTGGAGGGAAGATGTCTCTGTATTTGGCCACCAGACACAGGCCATACTGCAGGAAGCCGTGAAGAGAGTCCCCAAGTTCCTGTTTCTGATGACAGAGTGCAACACCTTCCTCAACACTTCTGGCATTAAAAGTCAGCTCCTGGATTCTTTTAACTTCTTTATTAAAGAAACCAGGAAATTCTCGTATGAAAGAGGTGTCTACGGTCAACAAAACATCCGACTATCACAGGATAGAAAAATCATCATTAAAGCAAGATGACGAGTAAAAGTAGGTGACGTAGTTAGGTTGCATTAGCAGTGGAGAAAGTATGCAGGTCACTGTGCTGTTAAAGCTCTTCGTCTGCTTTTTAGAAATTCCCACGATAGAGCACATTTGCTTCTGAATTGTGCAGTTGTGTGACGGTGAGTTGAGGACTTATACCTGTTGGTAGGGCAGCTCCTGCTGGTGCCAGTGGTATTCTATACTCGTGAGCTGCTGTAACAGCACAGACGAGTCCACTTCTAAGCTCTGGTACAACTTACTGTAAGCCACCCACTTCCTGTCAGGGGCACACACATCCACATTTATTCAGAAGTACAACTGAAAGACGGTACAGCGGTAACAGCCTTGTGGCTAGGTTAACAGCCGCACTAATGTAATCAAAAGAAAATTGTGAAACTGTATTTGTGTTTGACACACAGTCTTTTAATTTTGTGCTTTAACTGATGTGTACTGGTAAACTCCCAAAATGACGACTGTAATTAGTTTTCAGTTACATTTTGTGTGGATTCATTGACTTGGATCACAGTGACTTACAATATGTTCATCATAACTCTGATGCAATATCACTGGAAGCTGATAAATGATAAAAAAAACTTGATAAAATAAAAATGATAACAAAAAATCAGTAGATCTAGACTTTATAATTCCCTTCAGCTAATGCAGGGCTTGTTTTATGTTCTTCTCATATGAAGTCCACAACATGTCAAATATGGTGCTTACGCCAGGTCCTGAAGAAAAGGTGAGAGGTCGTTCTGCGTGGCGTACAGTTCGAGTAGAGTCTGGGCCTCGCCGCACAACTCCCCTTTCCACGGGGCAGAACTCTGAGAGAGACAAAACAAGATCAGAGGGTTAAAGGGAGAGTTCACCCTTAAATCAAATGAAGACATTTTTTAGTACTACTACACGGGCCCGTGCTGCAGTATTGTTTGATCTGTCCGTGCAATCGTTTACACATAAAGATGAATGACATGATTCTTTTATAAGCTGTTGCAGGTGCATAAAGGCTAAAAAGGTGGTTGTAAAGGCAATGTGATGGCATCCTAACACATCCTGCATAATTCAACTTTTGCAGCTATAAATGAGATCCTGTCAAATTAAAATGATATGACACCTTTATTAAGGCGTGATAGGCGCATAAATGCAAAAAACAGGTCATCTTAGCCGGTTGCTAAGCGGTTTCCAAGCAATGCGATAGCATCATAATATGGCGTGCGTAATTCAGCTTTTGTCAGATGTAAATCAGACGTTATTGTCATGTACTTAAAATGATAAAAGGCTTTTATAAGGTGTTGCGGGTGCATAAAGGCTCATTGACTCACTGACATAATCAGAAAGGATAATAACATCATCAGATATGATGATGTCAACACGATGGCATCAACATACCTGATATCTATATCAGGGAACCCTCAGGGGTCGTAGATGTAGGGTGCCAAGTTTGGTTGATCAACTCTTGAATGTGGAGAAGGAGTTTGCAGACAGACAGACAGACAGACGTTTCCTGTACTACAGTAAGATCTGTCCCTCTAAATTATTTTTGTTGTGAGTTGCCAACTTTTGGAGATCCCTGCTGTAAAGTTAGCTGTCTTCTTCTGATTAGAACGGCTAAATCCAATAAAATAAAATAAAAAGGTCACCATCACTGTCTTTCCAGAAAGCATAGCCCAGATATTCAGAGAAAAAATAGTGAGAAGTTTCATGCAAGCACTATTTTCTTTCCAACAACCACCAACCGTAATACTGTGCAGAAGAAAGCATCCATCTACCAGTGATTTGAGGCTTGCTCTTGTGACAAGATGTGAACACTGATGGTGCTGATTGATAATGTTAGCTAGCTGCACACTCGATGCAGTTGGGTATAAAAAAAATAGTTCCTATGTGAAATGGTCATAACAAGGTTTGTGAACTTTTTGAGTGAACTTTATTTCTATTATGCTTCATGGACAGAAAAAGAAACTTTCTGAGTTTTTCAAATTATTTTTGTTGTGCTTTGAGCATTAGAGGGGAAGTGGTTAGGGTTAACTACATCATTAAGCAAAAGTACACATCCTTTAAAGAAGAAAAAGACAGCACAAAGAGAGAGAAATAAGAGATTAATAAATAATTTCGAAAAGAGCTGACAGGATGTTTGCCTAACCTGTTGCTTTGAGATGTAAGCCTGGACAAACTGCTGGAGAACACCACAGTAGTTGACGTAAGCACTTCGGCCAGCGCTCAGGGTCCCATCTCTCTGTCAGTCACACAACACATAGCCAGTATTGTCTATTAGACATATTAATGCCATGTTCTCTGTCCTGCAAGAAGCGCTTGTTTCTCCTACTTGAGTATTGTGTCATTAACTTCACTATTATTTAGTCCACTTCCTCTTTCTTGAGCAAGTTTAGACATCAAAGAGGTTTCATGAGTACACATTTCTTCATTTATTCTAACAGAGACTATGTATACACTCTGTAAAACTACACGAGGACTGCAAAGAGGGCATCTTTTTACCCCTTTGTGGATGAACTTGAGGTTAAGGTGGCACTGGCCACGATCAGGGTAAGTCTCTGTTCTGGGCTCCAGAGTGTACCAGTTGTCTTCAGTACAGTGGAGCTCCTGTAGTGTGATGACAGAAAATGGTTACTAGACTGGAAAGAGAGCACTGAGCAAAAACAGAAGATACCAAAATAAGTTCATTTAATACCTTCAGTTTTAGGACGACTTTTCCCAAAAAGTCATCTGTTCCTTTTTCTTTTTTGGCCTCCTTGAGCATCCTAAACAGGTACAAGTAGAAGCACTTACCTGTTTTGCATAATCAACTTCTTATGTGTAAGTCACAGAGAAAGTAGAATACCTTCTTAAATTATTTAGGTTGGTTGTGAACTCCTCTAGCTTCTGTGTGAGTGACACCTCTTCATCCTTGTCCCTGTAGCAGAAAAGGCATAGCACAGGGGAATGCAGTGAAAAAGACCATTTTATAGGGGATCTAATACGCTCATCTCAAATGCCATATTATTGTTTTTGCACCCTACTAGAGTAGCTTTGCACGATGAGCAGTTCAAGCTAACTGTCTTTGTGAACTAAACTTTTTTAGTTCCTTTTTGCTCCCTTTAAGCACACTTTGTTCTGATTGGCTGCCTCTCACAAACAAAACTTATGAACAGCAGGTGGGTGGGGCTTCTGTTCTCACAGCCAGAGCTCTGTGTGCATGAGAGGACAGTAGTCTCAAGCCCGAGCTCTGGGCTCACTTGTAGCACAAGCTCTCGTTCACCTCATTATTTGAGGCTTTGACCACATTTAATTTTTATTATTGTAACTCCATATATTAGACAGAAGATAAGGAAAAGCATAATTAATCAACTTTAAAACAAACAAAGTGAAGGTTTCTGTGTTTTTCTCACCACATCTCAAGATGGAAGCTGGCACCTGCCAAATCTCCAAATTCTCTAAAAGGAAGAGAAACACCAGAAGGTCATGCGGGAGTTTCAATCTATATCAGCAGAAATAATCGAGAATTGTGACTCACAGTATGAACGTTTGGTTCCAGATGGGGTTAAGAGTTTGCTTTTTGATGTCTGTTTGGTAGATTTTATCATGTGATACCGCATCCTTTACAACAGATTTAAGGGGCTTGGCTCTGGACTGGCGGGTCCGACTCTCCTCCGCATCCTCCATTATAGTGAGCAAGCAGTATGGATCACTTAAACCTGTTCAAAACAAACAGTTTTTAATTAACTCAGGTCATCTCCAAAAAGAGATTGAACAGTCGTAAAAGTATAAAAGTGTGAACTCAGTAAATTAAAATATGAATCAAGTTTGGTAGAGGAGAATCACTTCAAACGGACTGCATTTAGATCAAAGCACTCCCTTCACAAAAACGCTGCATCGTTCCTCTAAAGAGAAAAGAAAATCTTAGAAGGAAGGCACAAGATCTTCACTTTTCTTTTTTTCTGAGGATAATCAGTTTGAGGAAAATATGCACATTATAACCTATAGACTATTAACCTATTAAGGATTTGCAGACAGATGACCACTAACCATATGACATTAACTAGTCTGCTGTTTTGGAGTTGTGAAAATCATAGCGACAATGAATCAGACCCCAGTCACACAGAGCTGGAGGCTGGTGCACAGCCATCTGGCAGCAACCGGTCGTCAGGGTTTAGGGTTGTCTAGAAAATAAATCAAATCAATCCCTGATTCTTCGAGTCCACATCCCAAAGTTTTCCATGGGAAAGTTGCAAAACCCCATTGGATGAGACCTAACTGAGGAAAAAGATACTATATAAGTAACAGTCTATTTACGCAATTAACCAGAATTCTCCAGGAACTACTGCTAACCAGTCAGGGCATACACATTTTTCACTAGCAGCGGATGGTTGCATCATGTACAACACGGCAGACAACAATCTCCCCTACATCATGTGAGAAACCTCAATTGTAGCTTTAACATGCTAAGGCAAGGCAAGGCAAGTTTATTTCTATAGCACAATTCAACAGCAAGGTGATTCAGAGTGCTTTACAGAGACATTAAAAAACAAAAACAAATAAAAACAAATAAAAAGCATGATTTAAGATGGAAAAAAGAAAGGAACAGTAGATAAAATCAGTAGTTAAAATGTAAGTTTTGAAATTTAAGCTTAAAAGTCAAACTGTGCAGATTTGGTGCTTTATTCAAATGCAGCTGAGAACAGGTGAGTCTTCAACCTGGATTTAAATAAACTGAGTGTTTCAGCTGATCTGAGGCTTTCTGGGAGTTTGTTCCAGATATATGGAGCATAAAAGCTGAATGCAGCTTCTCCACGTCTGGTTCTGACTCTGGGAACTGATAAAAAACA
>VVHJ01061837.1:0-15577 GCA_015107715.1 Tylochromis polylepis | reverse complement strand
CACACATCGACTACAACAACAAAGGCAGAACAAAACTACAACCTCCCACCTCCACTAGGTGATGGAGCCAATCAAAGGAGCCCAGAGAGATTGATCTAATGCGATGAACTAATTGAACTAATGTGATCTATCAGACAGTCTCTATATTGGTTAAAAGTAATATTTTTATTTTTTATTAATTTTAATATTTTTATTTTTCCAGTTCATGAGGACAGTCTTCTTGGCAATACATAGGGCGGTGAGATCCATGTGGACTGCATTCACCTCTGTAGTGACATCATCTAATTTGCTCAATAAGCAAATTGAATTGTCAGGTGTATTCCCTTGACAGTGCGAGCAGTTGTTAGAAGACGTAAAACCCATCCTGAACATCCGTTGACCTGTATAGTGCACTCTATGTAGTATTTTGTATTGTATTAACTGTACACTGCAATTTCTAATCAATTTAAAGGTTTTTAAACATATCTGGCCTAAGCTCACTGATAGATCCACCTCCCATTTTGCAATAGGAAGGGATATTGATTCATCTATTTTGGAGAGTGTCCTGTATATTTTAGACAGTAATTTGGGTGGTTTGAGAAGAAGGAACTGTATTACACTTGGCAGTATTTGTAATTTAACTTAATTAGGATTAAATTTCTTTTTTATTATAGATTTAATTTGTTGATATTCTAAAAATCTATTCTTGTCAATCCCATATTGTATAACTAATCTGTCAAACGGAATAAAGTCTGTTCCTTCGAATAAATGTTCCAAATATTTAATTCCTTTACAACTCCAATCTGGGACGTTTAATGGGTAGCGCTAATGAATGGAAGGTCCGAGATCTCTATGTTATTGCATAGTGCCTGTTCTAGGTCTACCCAGGGCTCATCTAAGAGGGTATGTTTTAACAATCCTGAGATCAATTGTAGCCGGTTGGCTAAGAAGTAGTGTTGAAAGTTAGGCAGATCTAGTTATCCTTTATCCTTGGTCCTTCGTAGTGTTTTTAAGCTAATACGCGGGGGTTTCTTTCCAAAGGAATTTAGAAATAGACGATTCCAGACATCTAAACTGGTCTGGTGATGGATCAACAGTGATGGACCATCATTTTTAATGAAGTGACCCTTCCCATGATTGATATGGGTAGCCAGATCATCTTCTGCTTTCTTAAAAAGTGGGATGCAATTTAATTTAGTTAAATCTGCAAGCTTAGGTGAGACATTAAAACCTAAATATTTAATATTTCAATCAGAGAAAAACAATCAACAACAATCAAAGGAATTGTGAAAGTAGCAATTAATCGCAAGAACTGTAGATTTTAACCAGTTTATCGAATAATCTGAAACTCTTGAGAAAAAGTTTATTGATGTAATTACCTCATAGAGAGTGGTTTGTGAGTGTTGGAGAAAAAATAACACATCATCTGCATAAAGACTGATTTTATGTTCTACATTCTTGCATTTTATGCCCTTATTCACCATAGCCTTTCTAATTGCTGCTGCTAGTGGTTCGATAAAAACTGCACACAGTGAGGAGGAGAGTGGGCATCCCTGCCTGGTGCCCCTCTGGAGACAGATGGTGGAGGATGTTTGGTCATTTCTCCTGACACATGCTTTGGGGGAATTATATAACATTTTTAACCAGTTTATGAACAAGTTTCCAAAACCAAATTTATGTAAAGTTGCAAATAAAAATTTCCAGTTAACGCTATCAAATGTTTTTTCTGCATCTAGAGACAATATGTGGTTTCAGTGTTTTTACCACTAGCAGGATTTGTCTCGGTGTCACAGCAAAGTTCAGCCCTTTTGCAATTATGTTTTTCTCTGCTTGTGTGAGTTGTCTGTCAGACAAATTTTTCACCCACTTGTCCACATCCTCAGTGTGGCATCCTTCTCTCTTCTGGCCGCTGAGGACACTCTCCGTATTTTGCTGTGGTTTCCGATGCACAACAAATAAATCATACCTCATTCCTTTGTCATTTCTTTGTTGCCTGGCCTTAGACTTTTCATGCTGTGCTAGATGAGCCTTCTCAGTGAATTCAAACACCTTTTGAAGAGTATTCTCATCTAGAAGCATTGTCTGTGTCCGATCGCTCCTTTTTGATTTTAGCACATCAATAGTAAAATTTGTTTGTCTCACCCGTTCATTGAGGAGCTGGTTCTGTGCCTTTTGGAGGATTTTTGTTGCTCAGAGGCCCTTAACTGAAGAGCTCATTTGCAGATTAAGGTAAGGAAATCCCAAAAAGTTTATTCTGTTCATCTAGACGTAGCGTTTTCAGTTGGAGAAATGTTTCGTCACTCATCCAAGTGACTTCTTCAGTCTCAGCTGACTGAAGGTTCCCCAATCATATAAAGATCACATTTGCATAATGACCGAAACTAGCACCGCTTAAGCATAGGTATGCAAAGTGTGTAGCATTATACTCAAAATAAAATTAAAATATTGAGCAAAGGCTGTAAATGCTTATGTGGATGTTGTATTTTTGTTTTTTAATTTTAGTAAATTTGTAAGAATTTCAAGCAATTTTTTTTCCGCTTTGTCATTATGGAGTATTGTGTGTAGAATTTTGAGGTGATAACTGAATTTAATATATTTTGGATTAATTGCAAGGTCTGTCAGTCTTATTAGGGTAACTGTAATAAGTCCGACAATGTTGTAACAGTAACCAATTTTGCACATATGTATACTCTTGACCCTGTGTGGATTAAAGAAAATCCAGAATGAATTCAAACATATGCATCCAATTCTTGTTTTTAAATTGTTTAAAGACGTACCCCAAAAAGTTTATTCTGTTCATCTGGACGTAGCGTTTTCAGTGGGAGAAATGTTTCGTCACTCATCCAAGTGACTTCTTCAGTCTCAGCTGACTGCAGGTTTCCCCAACCTTATAAACAGTACATTTGCATAATAACTAAGACTAGTACCTCACTGATGGTGATGTCAGTTTCATGGTCATTAATATGCAAATTGTCATGACCATTGATGAATGGCCACCAATCATGAGCACCATTCACAGAGAGTTTGGGAATGGCTGCAATCACAGCATTGTAAGATGGTGAATGATGTACACTTAGGTTCATGCTTGAAAACCCTCCAATGTGACAATTTTGCAAAGACAAGTGGGCCAAAATTACCCCACAGCGCTGTAAAAGACTCATTGCTAGTTATCACAACTGCTTGTTTACACCTTTTGCTGCTAAGGATGGCCCAAACAGTTATTAGGTTTAGGTTCTGTATAATCATTTGACCCTGGAAAAAAAACATTTCAAAGAAATCATTAAAAGCCCAAAATGACCATGACATTCATGCCCAGGATGAGTGGATGTAGACTTCTGACCACAACTGTACAGTTTTCTGTCAGTTATTTAATTCTATCCTTGTCTCTAAATCATCAGCTTTTTCCTTTCTATCTTGTTTTTTCAAGCTTTACACAACACTAAGAAATACATTTTACTGTGTGATTTAACGATCACTACATATATCCTTGTTAAAATGCTAAAATACATACAGAGAATTCAAACAGTCCAAGTTTTAAATTTAGAATGCATAAGATTAGATGGGGTTATTAAAAACGCAGTTTGTCTACGCCAGTGCATGCTTAACAAGAGATCACTGCTGCCTAATTATGTTGTAGCAGCAGTATTTAATATATTACATAAAGGAGTATGTTATATTTATCTCCACCTTTTTTTTTTACTTTATGTAGCAAGTTGGAGAGTGTGTCCTGTCACATTTGAAAACCTAGGTTTATAGAGTAGCTGTCAGCTCAGACATGTTGACTCAGATGTGCTAAAGTCTTTTTCCAAAATGAAGCTGATTGAGAGTCTAGAGCAGCAAGATTATTAAGACACCCGATTTCCTCCCAGCTTAATTTGAAAGTGCTACCAGAGTGAAAAGATTAGACATGGGTGCTGTGAATGAGGGGGTAGGGAACAAGAGCAAGGCCTGAAACAACAGAAGATGTTAGAGAGCACTGTAATCATATATTTAGGAGACCCCTGAGATAACATATAAAAGACACCAGACTTAAGAAAAACATTAAATTGCACTAAATGGAATTTGAGGAAGGTGATAGCAGCAGCAAAAGTGTGGAAAAACTGGTTACAATAAGATATTATGTCACTTTCTTTTGTTGTTAGAGAAAATGAAATCTTTGAGCTAAATGAAACACTGGACAGAGCAAACAATAGTGGCCAACAAACACCAGGTGCAAAGGAGGGGGAGAAGAATCCTGCAATTTATTTCATACTTATTATTCAGTTTCACACTGCTTAATCACACGACTTACAAGTATATATTATTAGCCAATCACAACGATCTGTCTTCAGTAAGCTGATTGTAGAAATCCCCTTACTGTCATGATCAGAGAGCTGGAGCCCAGGTACATAATGTTTCCCAGAATAATTATGCGATTTAGGGATGTATTAGGCTTTGTAAGTACTTTCATTGTGACAGTGTTGAGTGTTTGACACAGCGGTACGCCTTGTGCACAATATACTTGGTCCGGCTTGGGTGGGGGGTTGAACTTCCACATGTCCTTGAGTTGCAAGAGCCATGTTAGTGATTCATAATGCAGGATTCGTATAGACTTCAAACTACAGACTTCATCTGAGCAGGAAATTGGAATGTGTCAATATAGAGAGATAACTAAATTTTTTGGTAGTTAGTAGAAAACAAATGCATTGATTTACTATCACTGATGGTCACCTACACATAAAGGTGACATCAGTGATGTCAGCTGACAGGAGAATTACTTAGCGCACTACCATTAGGATAATGGTGTTTCTCATTAGGAAATGCATTGCTCACTTAAATATTTAAATATAAGGTATTCAAATTCATAGTCACTATACAGTCAATTTTTTGTGTGACAAAGACGGGAACTTCTCTGTCTTGCATGTAAAGAAATCTGCCATAGAATTAGAATTTATTTACACATCACATCTACATTTGGCAAGTTGCACTGATTTTGTGTACCATGTAAAATCAGGGATGATTTTAACATGCATGCTTCATATCATTATAAGAAACTAATGGTTTTTAATGCATATTTATATGTTATAACACATTTGTTTTTCAAGTAAACACATTGGATTTGTGTATGTTTTGACTTTTATCATGCAATTACAAAAAAATTATTCCATTAGAGATTAAATGTCTAATAAGCTCATGATTAGATGATTTCCGTAAATTGATTCCATTTTCATAAAATGGGGAAAAGGAATTGCATGACAGGAAGTTTTCCTGTATCCTTGCCCCATTTTTATCTTTGTACATACATTCTACTATTATGTATTGGACTGCTTCAGTAAAGCCTCGATTATAGTTCACGTGTGCATGAGTCTGCTGGGGTCTGCTCTGATCCAAGTGATTAAATTTCATCAACACAGACTGTACAGGTCATTGTGGATCTCCACAATGGTTTTGTGACCACATGGACTTTTTTGCAGAGACTTTACATTACAATCCACCAGCTACATGTGCCACGGGCAGCAGACTTCAACTGAACTTCAAAGAAGTATAAAGCATTGATTACACTCTGCTGCAGACATGGACAGGGACAGCTTGAGACCCAACGGCCAAATAGTCATTCCTGTTATATTTCTTTAAAATCCACCGCCTGCGGCGCATGTGTAGTTGGTGCATTTTAATGTGAACTATCCACGGACAACTCCACATGGTAACAATAGAAAGGCAGGCCGGCACATGTCTGCACAGACCCTCACTCTCACCAGCTGGTGATTAAATTTATGTCAGTCTGACCTGAGTGGGCTCTAGCAGACTTGTAGACACAGAAAGTATAATTAGCTTAATAGGAATGATTACTTGGCCTGTCAGGCCTCCAGCTGGCCTAATTTAAATAAACAACACTAATAATACAGCTATAGATTATAGCATCAACATCAATATGTAAAATTTTCATATTTAAGCACTGCATTTGCATGTAAGGGTGGGGTGGCTCTCAGGGACAGGGTGCTGTCTCACTGAAGAAAATCTTAAGGATATAATAATTAATTAAATAAGGGAAGAGAAAGGAAGATTCCTAATATCAGGAGGAAGTGAATTCCAGAGTCAGGGACCAGAGTGGCTGAAAGCTGTTCCCCCATAGTGGTGAGATGGGCAGGGGGAACAATAAAGTGAGTGGTGTATGAAGACCTAAGGGAGAGGGAGGGAGTAGCAATGTGGAGAAAATCACACAAGTAAGAAGAGGCCAGGTTATGGATACATTTGAAAGTGAGGAGCAACATTTTGAAAGTAATTCTGGAATCTACGGGCAGCCAGTGAAGTGGCTGAAGAAAAGGGGTGATGTGCTCTTTGGAGGGTGTGCGAGTTATGATCTGAGCTGCATAATTGTGGAGAAGTTGGAGTTTGTGAAGGGACTTGTTACAGAGAGACCAAAGAGAAGAGAATTACAATAATCAATCCGAGAAGTGACAAGGCCATGGACAAGGGTGACAGCAGCATGAGGGGTGAGGAAAGACAGAGAGAATTGAGTATTGTGGAAGTAGGCTGACTGGGTGATGTGATTAATATGAGATGGAAATGCCAAAGTACTGTCAAGGATGACACCCAGACTCTTAACCTGAGGGGAGGGAAGGATGAAAGAGTAGTCAACATTACTGGAAAACTTGTGGGATTTGGTAAGAGTAGAAGCTGTGCTGATGAGTAGAATTTCAGTTTTATTACTAATGAGTTTGAGAAAATTATAGGAGAACTATGATTTAATCTCCATGAGGAAATCACAAAGGAAGATGGATGGAAGGGTGAAATTGGGTTTGGAAGAAATATACAGCTGAGTGTCATCCGTGTAACAGTGAAAGTTAATGTTATATTTCCAAATATGCGACCGAGAGGAAGCATGCAAATAATAAATAAAAGAGGCCCCAGTACTGAACCCTGTGGCACAGAAACAGAAAATTAATTTAAAGAGTGAGATTTAAGTTGAATGAACTAACTGTGATTTGAGAGATATGAGGTGAACCAGGCAAGGGGGTCATGACTAATGCCAATGGATGCAAGTCTTTTCAGGAGGACAGTGTGAGAAATCGTATCAAAGGCTGCATTCAGATCGGAGGTCATTGGTCATGAGGAGTGCAGTGCAGGAGCTGGAAAAGCTTCCAGGGGAAATCAACAATAACACTTGTGAAAGACATAATAAAATGAACTTCATCACTCGTCTCGGGTCCTTACTAGTTCACGCTAACTAGGGAGTTAATACTGCATCTGCAGACAACCCGGCAACTCACCAACAAAGGCAACAGGGTCCTCATCTTCCTTGACTACACTTCAGAGGTGATGCACCACCAACGCAAATTCAGCAGGGTTCTGGGCGCCTTGCAGGAGCTCAGAGTGGGGCATATTCTTCTCTTGCCGGCGGAACTCCACATCAAACACAGGGATCAAAGCTAATGGAAATTCATTCACTTTTTACACATATAACCATGGATGAGTAGGGTTTCTATAAATATAACAGAGGTTGTGCACATTGAACAAGCAAGATAAAGCAGAAAACAAAAAGTGATGCTTGCGTTCTATGGTTATTGCCGAATGTTTCTGAAAGTGAAAGCATGGCACTACAATGTTTTTGTTTTTTTATTCAATAATCAAAATCAAAATTTAAATGCAAATTCATTAGTGATACAAAAGGGCAAGTCAGACAGAGGGCACCATGATAGCAACAACAATGTATGTGCTTGTGCATTCTGCCATAATTAAATATGCGAGAAATATGTTCTAAATTTTTGGGTCTCAGCAAAACGCTACTGTACTGCAGGAGAAGGGAACCAAAGCTTTGGTACTGCTCTTGCATCTATGATCACAGTCACACATGGTTACTTTCGGCTGTACTCAAAGTTGCCTGCCACTAACATTTGTACATCACATTTGTCTGACTACTTTTATAACATTGCACTGTGAAATGGACACTCCAAATGCAACAACAGATACAGTGCTTGTCCCGCATAAAAGTGACCTTTCTTTCTTTACTAACCTTTCAGTTAGTAAATCAATGCAGTAGTAAATTTTAAGTTAAATGTAAATGCACCTTGATTGCCTTGATTGCCTAACAATATTTGTGTATTCCTGCTAGAAATATTTGGCACTTTTCTGATGATTAATAAGGTCAGTAAAACCCTTCTGTAGAAGCTAACTAGGAGGCTTTGGCAGTGTGCTTAAAACTATTGGTAATTTTTTGCCATTTACGCTTACCAAATAAATTACAGTCATCGCATACCTGCAATTTATTTTAATACTCTAGTTCAAAGATTTTGTGCTGTGAAGCGGATACTGCAAATCCAACAACTGGTACATGTCCTGCAAATAAGTGTCCAACCTGCAGTATTTATTTATTTAATTATAGGTGAAAAAACTCCATGTGCTGACAGGTAGGAGAGAATTAACAGTTATTAGTGTTCAACCTGGTCTTAATGAGCGACTATACAAACAGCATTCCCTGCCCCCAAAGAATACAATTTTTTTCAACTATGCAATGGGAGATTATTAACAGCTGATATCTGTTTTATACATTTTCTATATCATTTCTTGGGATTGTGCAATCAAAGCTTTATCATTATCATCATATGACTCCTTAACCTGAATGTAGGGGATAAACCCCACAGAATTTATGGGAAAGAATCGTCTGAATCCTGACAATGAATAAATACTTTGATAACACAGTATAATGTATGAACACAAGATGTCTTAACAGTAGATTTTAGGGCTGTCAACATTAACGCATTAACACGTGTTAATCCGTCATCACAATTAATGCGATTAAAATGTTTAACGCAATTAACCCATCTGGAGCGCAGAATGGACAAACTTTGGACAAACTGCCCGAAATGCATTGACAGAGACATTTCAGGGATTTTGAGTCATTCTGTGCTCCAGATGGGTTAATTGCGTTAAAAATTTTGATCGCATTAATCGTGATGACGGGTTAACGCGCGTTAATGCGTTAACGTTGACAGCCCTAGTAGTTTTACGAATAATGTATGGATTGCATCACTGTAACATTCAGTAAATTACCACTGTGAACAACCTGTATTTTTTTTAACTCTCCTGCACTCTGCACATCTTTGACAAATCACTGCAGTAATTTTAAGGGCAACTTTTAAAGACAGGTAAGAGAGCACAGACTGTCATTCAAACTGCTCTCAGACCCCCCACAGAAAGCCAATGACTTCCAAATGCAAATATTCTCTCTATGCTGGTGTGACTTGTAAACAGTATTCCAGGAATCATTGGCAGACAGTATTTAAAGAACACTGGTATAAAAACAATCATTTTCTTTGTAATTTGAACTTTATTACAAAGTTCCAATGAGGGATTTTTGATTTCTCATTTTAGTGCTTGTTGTTGCTGCCGAGCTTCATATCATCGCCCTATAACGATTGTGAAATAAGAGCCTTCTACAGACAAGCAGCAACCCCCCATCTCTGCCTCTCTGTGAAACCTTCATAGTGATGTGATGTGTTTTGTTCTTTAATAAAATTATTCAGGAAAGATTTTTAGATTTAAATTTTAGATTTCCCCTCCGTAAAGCGCTACCTCATCATGGTGAAGGGGTTTGTGAGTCCCAGGGATCCCAGGGGCTATGTTGTCGGGGGGGGGCCCTGGTAGGGTCATCCATGGCAAACTGGTCCTGGGTGAGGGACCAGACAAAGAGCGATTCAAAAGACCCCTATGAGTAGAACATTGAGGGAACAGTTCACACTGCATGGGATAGGGTTACCAGGGCCCCGCCCTGTAGCCAGGCCCGAGGGGGGGGGTGCCCAAGGGCGATCGTCTAGTGGCTAGGCCTTATTCCACGGGGCCTGGCTGAGCGCAGCCGTCAAAAGGGACATGGGCCCATCTTCCTGTAGGCCCATCACCCACAGGAGGCACCACAGCGGTTGGATGCAATGTGTGTCAGGCGGCCACCAGGAGCAGAGGCCCTGGCAGAATCATCCCCGACTACCAAAACTAGTGACTGGGACATGGAATGTCACCGCCCTGCTGGGGAAGGAGTCTGAGTTAGTGGGGTTGAGAGGTACCAGCTAGATATAGTCGGGCTCCCCTAAACGCACGGTTTGGGCTCTGGAATCAGTCTCCTGGAGAGGGGCTGGACTCTGTCTCAATCTGGAGTTGCCCCTGGTGAGAGGCGGCGGGCTGGGGTGGGTATTCCAGTGTCCCCTCGGCTTGCTACCTGTACATTGGGGTCAGGGAACGGGTCCTGACTGTCGTCTGCGCTTAGGTGTTGAACGACGGTTCCGAGTACCCAGCCTTCTTGGAGTCCCTGGGTGGGGTGCTTGAGGGTGCTCCACCTGGGGACACTGATGTCCTGCTGGACTGAGCTTCACTGGAAGCCCTTCTGAGCCTGTGTCTCCTCTCATAACAGTGACCCTGAGTCTCCCCGTCCAACCTGTCAGTCTGTCTACCACTTTGCCCCACGTCACGAAGTTTCTAGTTTCACTGCTTCACAGTATTTATTTGTGCTTCACATTACTTCATATTTCATGGTTACATTCTAGTTCACAGTACATAATTGACTTTTCAAGTGTTGCTCCACAATTGTAAATAAAGTGTTGTTATCACATTTATCAGTGCCTCCATTTCTGTCTGCTATTGGGTCCATTCACCTGGTTTGGCCTCTCGGCCGTGACACAGGCTTGGTTAGCCTGTGGGACTTTGGAAGCAGCTGATAGGTACCGACAGGCCAAGCGGAAAATAGCTCGGGCATTGGCTGAAGCAAAAACTTGGGTGTGGGAGGAGTTCGGAGAGGCCACGGAAAAAGATTTTTGGACTGCCTTGAGGAGATTCTGGCAAACCGTCAGGCGACTCAGGAGGGGAAAGCGGTGCTCTACCTGCACTGTGTATAGTGCAGATGGAGCACTGTTGACTTCAACTGAGAACATTGTTGGGGCGGTGGAAGGAATACTTCAAGGTCCTCAAAGTATTCCTTCCACCCCACTGGCACGTCTTCCACAGAGGAAGCAGAGTTTGGGGAGGAAGGGGATGACTTGTCTATCTCTGGGGGTGAGGTCACTGAGGCAGTTAGACAACTCCTTGGTGGCAGGGCCCCTGGGTTGGATGAGGTTCCCCTCATCCACCCCAGGGGCCTGAAGGCTCTGGATGTTGTAGGGCTGTCTTGGTTGACACTCCTCTACAATGTTGCATGGAGATCAGAGGAAGTACCTCTGAATTAGCAGACCGGGGTGGTGGTTCCCATTTTTAAGAAGGTGGACCAGAAGGTGTGTTCCAAGTATAGGGGGATCACACTCCTCAGCCTACCTGGGAAAGTCTATGCCAGAGAGCTGGCAAGGAGAGTCCATCCATTAGTCGAACCTCAGATACAGGAGGAACAATGGGCTTTTTGTCCTGGTCACTGAGCCCTGGACCAGCTCTTTATCCTCTCGAGGATACTTGAGGCTGCATGGGAGTTTGCCCAATCTGTCTAGATATGCTTTGTGGACTTGGAGAAGACATTCGACCGTGTCCCTCAGAGGGCCCTGTGGGAGGTGCTTCAGGAGTATGGGGTATCTGGCCCATTTTTACAGGCTATTTGATCCATTGCAGGAGCTTGGTCTGCATAGCCATGCATAGCAATAAGTCAGACTCGTTTCCAGTGGGTGACGGACTCCACCAGGGCTGCCCTTTGTCACCGATTCTGTTCGTAATTTTTATGGACAGAATTTCTACGTTTAGCCAGTGGCAGAAGGCTTTCACTTCGGTGGTCTCAGAATCTCATCTCTGATTTTTTCCAGATGATATGGGTCTGTTGGCTTCATTGGGTGATGGCCTCCAGCTCACACTGGAACAGATCGCAGCAGAGTGTGAAGCGGTGGGAATGAGAATCAGCACCTCCAAATCTGAGGCCACGGTCCTCAGCTGGAAAAGGGTGGAGTGCCCACTCTGGGTCGGCGACGAGTTCCTGCCCAAGTGGAGGAGTTTAAGTATCTCAGGGTTTTGTTCACGAGTGATGGGAGAAGGGAGTGGGAGATCGACAGACGGATTGGTGCTGCGGCTGCAGTGATGCGGACCCTGTACAGGTCCGTCATGGTGAAGAGAGAGCTGAGTGTAAAAGCGAAGCTCTTGATTTACCAGTTGATCTATGTCCCTACCCTCACTAATGGTCACAAGCTGTGGGTAGTGACCGAAAGATCGTGGATACAAGCGGCGGAAATGGACTTCTCCGAAGGGTGGCTGAATTCTTCCTTAGAGACAGGGTGAGGAGTTCAGCCATCCACGAGGGGCTCAGAGTAGAGCTGCCGCTCCTCCAAATTGAAAGGAGCCAGTTGAGGTGGTTCGGGCATCTGACAAGGATGCCTCCTGGGTTAGATGTTCCAGACATGTCCCACCGGGAGGAGGCCCCAGGACATGCTGGAGGGATTATATCTCTCGACTGGCCTGGGAACACCTTGGTTTATTTTAGGAATAAGTTTATAGAGATCGCTACTCTTCGTCACCTTCTCACCCTTCTGCAAACTGCTGGTCTCATCTGAATATCTCCTTTTCTGACAATAGCCAACATTTTCTGCCTTGTCAAATTGTTCTACTGAGAGAAATCCTTTGGTGGCATGGTCTTTGATGGCCTGCAACTCTCTCTTAAGATCTTCCTCAAGCATTTCTTCAGTCACACTAGAATCAAAACTCCAAAACTCCTTCAGCTGTTGCCTCTTCTTGCCAATAGCAAACTCTTGAACCTAAGAAACCATGCAACTATCAGATGGTTCCAGGAGGAAAAGTAACTGATATAACTCATCACACTATCTCTCAACAGCATTAACTACAATTGGCGTCTTAATCTCTGGATCATTTGAAGAGACCTTTCCAAAATTAAGGTTTACTGCCCAAATAATTTCTGGTTTAACAAGAAACTTCGGTCCTGTCAACCAGGAATCAGCTTTCAAAAACAACTGCACTTTGGCTCCCCTAGAAGCCAGATCAGCAGGATTACTTATCTCCACTAAGAATGTTTGGATGTTTTACGTATCTCTGTCACCCGGTTTGCGATGAATATTTTAAACCTTAAGGTTTCATTTCTGATATACTTTAATACAGAGGTACTATCAGTCCAAAAAACTGACTCCTATAACTACATTTGTAGCTCCTTTCTCCACATCTTGTCCATTCTACTCGCAACCAACGGAGCTGTCAGCTCCATGCAAGGAATGATAGTTTGTGCTTTTATAATGGGTAAAGCATGCGTGTCTCCACTGAAACAGTGGACCTGTTTTTGGGTGCTGCGCAGCAACAAATAAGTGACTGTGCCATAACCATTCTCGCTTGCATCTGCAAAGTGATGTAACTGAGCAGAAGCAGTTACATTCTTGTCCAACAGTGGCTGGCAACAAATCATCCCAACCCCAATGATTTCTGCACAGTTTCTGAAGGATTAATTTAACATATAACACAACAGGTGCCAAAAACCCCAAAGGGTCATAGATCGACCTTACAATGGATAATATCCCTCTCCTTGTGAGAGGTTTGTTTTTAGTGTGGTCTTGTTTTAGTGTAACTGTAATCTTTAACTTGAATGTATCCGATTGGATACACCACTGAGCACCTAGTGCTCTCTCTACTGGCAAGGTGTCACTGTCCAAATCCAAATCCTTAACCTCCTTGCATCTCTCCTGCTGAGGTATGGCAGCAAGTACTGCTCTTCTGCTGCTAATTAATTTGGTGAGCTTAAAGCCTCCTTTAGCAAAAACAGCAACAAATTCTTAATAGAGTAACACTGCTTCCTCTTTAGAACCAACAGAAGTAGGCAATCATCCACATAAAAATGATGTAGAACACTGCTGACAACCTCCAGTCTGAACCGATCCCTGTTATCCTCTGCACATTTACTCAAGGTGAAATTTGCACAGCTTGAAGATGAGGTGGTCCAAACAGGTGTACCGCCATTCTGTATTCTACCAGATCCTGATCATGATCTCTGTCTGGCTGCCACAGAAGCCTTAACAGGGCTGAGTCTTCTCTCGGTACTCTGACCTTGATGAGTACATGAGTACAACAGGCTCTTTACAGAACCTAGTTATGACCTCAGCCAGCAAGCTAGTAAGAACTTGGCCTTGCAGGTGCTGTCCATTCAGAGACATTCCCTGAAATGAAGCCCCACAATCTAGTCTTCTGTGGGTGAATCACCCCATGGTGTGGAATGTACCAAAACCTTCCATCACAGCGATCCAACTCATCAGCTGGCACCCTCTTTGCATACCCTTAATATCAGTCAGAAGTCAGAAGTGGTATAATCAGAATGAAATGAACCATCCCTGATAAACCTCTGTTTAAGGCGCTTAGCCCGCTGTTCTACAGCCTTCTTATTATTTGGCATTTTCACCTGACTGCACCTGAAAGGTAAGCCAATTTTATATTGACCACCAACAAGCCTAACAGACCCCATGAACTGCTGATCTTCCCTGGACAAAGCAAACTGCTCATCATGAATACATTCTGGAAAATCAGCCTTCATCTGACATTCCCACAGCTCATCCAGTCTTGCCACAGAAATCATATTGACACTAACATCAGCAATATCAGTCTTACAATCTTCATTGAGAGGGCCAGTCACTGTCCAACCCTAGCATAGTTTTTACTGCATAGGGACCTCCATCCTGACTTCTAACAACATTGGTCATAATCAGTAAATCAACCCCGGAATTTATCTCCAGTACCTTAATATGTCATAAGTGTGGTCATCTGTTGATATCTTCCTGTCGGGGAATGTTGCATTGATGAGCGGGCATGCTTTTATGTGTAAATAAATCAGGCAAGTCACAGTAGTGATCTAAATCCAATTCAACTGCCTCCAAGTCAGAAACGATATGGCTACTGACCATTTTCTCCTGACCCATTGTACGTAAGAGAATGCCAGTTTTCCTTCAAAATGAAACTCCCAGGATCCAGAAAAGCATATGTTATCAGTTACTGATGGCCTTTCTTGGACTTCACTCTAACTGGTATTATGAAGATAGCGCTGTTTTGCTCACTGGCCCCAGTAACACCACTGCTTTGCACAGAATACAGAGACCCTTCATCTGATGGTTCTCCTTCTCCTTTAGTTTGCACTGAAACACTTTCCCTCTGCTTGGAGCGGACATTAAAAGGATCAAAGGATTAAAAGGTTTAATATTTGTCACATACATAGTCATACAAGTACAACATGTAGTGAAAATTGACTTGTCCAAAGGAGGGGGGAGGACAGGCTGCAGACGTAGCCACGCCTACAGGAAACAGTGAAAGAACACACATCATGGGAACAGGAGGCGGAAAAAATAACTCTACCCAAACTAGGCTCCTAACTGAGAGACCAGTTTGGGAACAGTAAAAAACGCCTCAGCACAAATACAGCACATGAATATCCACATCAACACCATATAAATCACGTGACAAGCAGCTGGGGGAGGGATAGGGGTAAGGACTAGTCCGATGCCAACAGCAGCCCTGTCCTGCAGCCATTTTAGGCGCTGGATGCAGGTTTTGCCATCTTCATCAGAAGGGAGTAAGCAGTCGGAGGCGTTGGGCGGGTACTGGGGGGTGAGTGCGTGTCTGTATCAGTGTACATGAACGTGCATGTGAATGTGTGTGTGTCCTGTGTTCTTCAGGACCAAAG
>VVHJ01061836.1:0-14018 GCA_015107715.1 Tylochromis polylepis | reverse complement strand
GATCACGAGATGTGTCTTTCAACATGGTTGTTTATGAAATGAGAAGCAACTCATTGCACCAGTTGGGGTTAAATAACTTGTTGCCAGCTGAAAGACAATTGCCCATGCAGTAATTATTCAATAGGAGGCTCGTACCTATTTGCTAAGTTAAATCCAGGTGGCGACTTTTTTTGGGGCCAGGCAGTGTATATAAAGTCTGCTTACATATGAAGAACGCCAGATCCGATGTGGTCTATGAAGCGATCATTTGTTAAAATTCATGCATTATAAACATAAAAACATAAAAAGCCATAAGGGTGTTCTACTTTATTCTGGGTAACAAATGATTTTGTGAGAAAAATGAAATCATAGAACAAGAGTAGCTGGTGTTTGACCTGTTTCCAACTTTGACATCTGTCATCTGTGTATGTATGTATGTCTGTCTGTGCATCTTTAAGTCATTTAACCAGAAAAGATTAAGTTTTAAACCACTGGAGTGAAGACATTTGGCCTGCCCATCATTTTAAAGACCTGTAACAGTTTGAGGGTTAAAATTTTATCTTAGATTTATGATTAAAATTTAGTTTTAATGGAGATGGAGAGGAGATGACATTTCTTTTTATAGGCATGTGTGCCATGCACATAGAAATATGGAAGGTCATGTTTTTGAAAAAAATTAATTAATTAAAAAAAAAAAATCAATGCCAGGCGGAGAAGGTAAAGGGAAAAAAGGATTAGCCTGAGAAATGATCTTTGTGGGACTCCATATGACATAGGGGCTGAGGAAGATGCAGAGTCACCAAGATGGTAAGAAGGTTCTCTGTGTTAAATAGGACCTAAACCACTCTAAGGCTATACCTTTAATGCCCACATAGTGTTTTAATGAGTCACTCCACAGGAGGACCACCGCAGTCGCTTCTGAGAGGACAGGATGGGACTTGAGCACCACCCCTTCACCTTTGCCAGGTGGCTGCATAACACAGCAGCCAGGTGGTTGCAGCCTGGCTACATGGAGGAGGAGGCTCAGATCCTGGAACAAGTTGTCCTGGAGCAGTTTGTGTAAGGGCTGTCAGTGACGATGGTGGAGTGGGTGTGCTGTGACCAGCTGGCAAGCCTAGGTGCCACGGCGCAGCACAGGTGGAGGACCACCGGTCGGGACAGCCAGAGCACTCCCCAGAATGGTCCCAACCAGTGGCAGGGACACAGCCGGTCCAAGCCCCAAAGAGGAGGCTGCAGGCAGCATCTCTGCCTAGGCCCACTGCTGTAGGGCATGGTCAAGGTCACCCACTCGCCCATCTGCTGGCTCGCCACAGGTCCCAGTGGCTGCAGATAATGGCCCCCACTCACTGGGGCAGCATGAGCGTCAGAGCAGATGTGTTGGAGGTGCAGGTGGCTGGGATGTGTTTACCAGTTCTGCATCACCGGCCCTCCAACACCCTCCTCTGGTCATACTGGCAACAGTGGTAACCAAGAACTTTAAGTAGAAGAGCTCTCTGGTAGAACCAGATGTGTGTAGTGTTTGTATATGAAGAAAAGAGTAGAAAGCAAAGAAAATGACATCTACTGTTGTGTGCCATAGTTTGTTGCCATGACATGACTGGTGCAATTGGGTTGAAGACACAAGTCTAAGATTCAATCACAATTTAAATATATTAGTACAGGAATTCAAAGATTCGTCAGTTATACATATGGAGAGGCTTTAGTAGCTTGAAAAGATGAGATTTTCTGGAGAAAACTGAAAACGACTGAATTATTTCTTTGTTTCTTGTTCCAACTTCTATACCAATGCTGATTAGAAGGTTTTTTCAGAGTGGCAACACCTATTGTTCAGAAAAAGATTGGCACAATTCTATGATGCTTCAAGGATGAGTATAAATGGTGACAGGGCTGTGGTCAGACAGTTGCTGAGAAACAGATCCAACGTGCATAAGCAAGGTTTTTGGAACTGGAAAATATGGAATTACAGTAACTCAATATAAGTAACAAATGCATCGATTACATTTTCAGCATTGCTTAAAAACTTATGCAGATCTAGTTGGATTTTAATGGTTACTATAGCTTCATAGTTTTATACTACAACTATCATTAAGATGAGAAAATGAGTGCATATAACAGGCAGAAAAATGCAGACATTTTATTTTCAGTTGAATTTTTCATGAGGCTTGGTGGTTAGTTTCACATGTGAGGACAGTTTAAAGCATCTAGGTTGTTTTGACAGTAATTTATACAGTAAGAAGAAAAAAGAAGTGAAGAAAACCAAAAAATCCAAATGTTCTCCAGAACATTTGTATTATATTTACTGTTTTTTGTGTATTTGTTTGTTTTGCCTAAACCTGCAGCATTTCTGCCCTGTCCTTAAGCAAACTGAAATTACTTTGACAACAAACCTGTTGTGTAATCAGCTGTGCGGTGCTATTATTGAATACAGCAGCTAAGAAATCCATAGCACAGCTACTAACACCGAATGTATTTAATGAAACTAACAATATTTGTGACTTTTAAATATCCATCCATTCTCTACCGCTTATCCTTTTCAGGGTCCCGGGGGGGCTGGAGCCTATCCCAGCTATCTTAGGGCGAGAGGCAGGGTACACCCTGGACAGGTTGCCAGTCTGTCGCAGGGCTAACACATACAGATGGACAACCATTCACACTCACGGGCAATTTAGAGTTTCCAGTTAACCTATCCCCACTAACTGCATGTCTTTGGAGGAAGCCGGAGTACCCAGAGCGAACCCACGCAAACACAGGGAGAACATGCAAACTCCACACAGAAAGACCCCGGCCTGATGGTGGAATTGAACTCAGGACCTTCTTGCTGTGAGGCAACAGTACTAACCACCGTGCCACCGAGATGCCCAATTTAAAATGTAAAATTTAAATATATGAAATTTTTTTGTTCTGAGAGGCTAAAATACTACAAAATGCAGTGGTATGAATTCTGAAACAGAACAAGGACCTCTACTGAATTCTGAGGACATTAAAAAAAAAAAAAAAATTAGAAGTCAGTATACACATTGACAAATGGTAATATGACAACAAAAAGATAAATTCTCTGATTTAAGGACAAGGGAAATATCTTATGTCACATCCATGTTAGCATCAACAAAAAGTAAATGTTACTGTTAACCTCACCGCCTCCAAATATTATGTAAATGTACGTAACTATTATGTAAATCTATATTTTAATCTCTATACACCAACACAGTGGTGGTGTACAAAGGATTGTTTTAATACTTGGATGAAAATGCAATCAATGACTGCCTGGAGTCTAGTCTAGGGGGCTTAAGACTTTTGCACAGCAATATATACAGTGTAGATTAGAGCTATTCATGGGCTAGAGTTCCAAGAAACTTAACGTACTCTGCAGATTCTCAGCTGACAGCTTATTCCCTCCTCTGCACATCTAAACCATCTCTGCCTATAGCCTCTCTAGCTTTTTCTCCAAAATGCTCGACCTGAGATGTCCTTCCAATATACTCATTTCTAATCCTGGTCACTCTCAGGGAAATTCTTAGCGTCTTCAAATCTGCTACCCCCAGTTCTGCCTCCTGTTATTTTGTTGCCACCATCTCTAAACCATATATCATAGCATATCTCACTGCCATCTTGTTAACTTTCCCTTTCAATCTTGCTGCTATCCCTCTGTCATAAATCACCCCTTATACTTGTCTCTACCCACGCCATCATGCCTGAAATCTCCTCTTCACCTCACTTGTGCACTGTCTATTGCTTCACTATGCTAGTATTCCCTCTGTAAATCAAAATGTTCAAAATTCAAAATTTTAAGCCATTGAGAGAACAGCTAGACAGTATGTTATGTAAAAAAAGGCCAGTCAAACCAACTGTGTTAAGTACTTAAGAAAGCATAGGTTTAAATGGAACCTCCAAAAGTTGATAGCCGAGTCATTCCATGTCAGATCAACCAAGTCTTCTGCTCGACCTTTTGGTGTGTCAGTCCACTTTCAGACTTTTTTTTTTTTTGCAATGTTTGCAGGCTATGTTTGAACACGAATATCTCAAAGACTATTAACGATAAAAGCCTGAAATTTTCACTGGCTTTTCATACCATCAAAATGAATCAAGATCTGTAGAGATACATCAAAAGATGTCTAAGTATTGGCTAGTTAAAATATGAAAAAAAGTCCAAAACTCCTGCAAAGTCTCATATTTGAGCACACATAATAAAAACAAAGCACAATAAAAACTTTACATTGCAATTTCTGAATGGCATATTGTTGAATTTAACAGTACTGTAAAATGAGGCACGTAGAATACTTTAGTCATTTTTAGTCAAAATGTAATTTTCATTCAACTTTCATTCTGGATTGAACAAATGTAATCATCTGTGGAAAAAAAACAAACAATAAAACAACATGGCCAGACATCTCACCAGACGTTGGTAACAAGCTATCCAGTTCACACATGCGCAGATGTCCTTAAGTTAAGGTATGTGTAACATTCCATCAATACTTTTCCCCCTGTGTCGTTTCTCATTATTACAGATACTTTGACTGATGATTTATGGACATCTCTGGATGAATTTATTTGCATGTTTGAATTGGGTTGTTACTGACATCCGGTGAGAATTTCAGGTGAGTAACAAATTTAGAAATATATTTGCTTAGGAAATTAGTGATGTGTTCAATACTTATTTTACCTGCCGTATATCTTGAAACGTGAACGTCACTCCTGGTCCGACTGGGGAGGTGCCAGAGAAAACTACAGAATCCAACATTGTTTTGGCAAAGCCACACAACAATTCAATATTAGTTTTTTTGACCTCCGATTGAAATAAGTGAATGTCATTTCTGCTAATGAGAAATATAACTTACTAAGTTGTAAAGTACTAGTTGATCCTCACTTTCTGACAATCAGCTGATTAGCACTTTCAGGTTCCATCTATGTTTCCCGGTTTTGTCCATGGAAGGCAAACAACAATGTTTGCTTGAGTCTACATGTTTCTCAGAATAGTCGCCAATAACCAGAGTATCTTCCTCAGCGGGTGTGTCACCAAGGCATTAAAAATAAGCAACACACTATAGTTGTTTATACAAAGCGTAAAGGTAAAAAAAACCCAACCCAATATATACAGTGTTATCTTCATTTTAGATGTCAAAAAGTATTTCCCAGTGTTTTCTTTTCCGTGGAAACCGGGTCCAAATTGTTCTTTGGGTGTTAAAGGTTGCCAACCCCTGCACTATCCCAGTGAGGACAAGGTTGCAGCATAATGCAGCTGTTTCTGTCATGGATGCAGATTCCACTTTGCCAACGCATTCTTGTCCTTTTGTGCATTAAAAATAAAAGTAATGTCCATATCCACGCTGTAGACCTCATCACTATTTTCCTCCTCCAACACATGAACTGAAATTAGCTGACTGTAGCATGAGTGCAAGTGGAACTGAATAGCAAGATTGACAGGCAAGCAGACTATAAATTTAAAAAAAATTAGACTACAGAGAACCAGTTTTCTACAAGAACTGGTTCTCGATTCCCATCCCTAGTTTCTAATCGGTTTAAAGGTGCAGCAAACCTAACCTTAAAAAAAAAAGGCTAATATCCATTCTCCTATTTCCTTCCCAAAGTTCTAGATAAAGCAGTAGCATGAGAATGAAATCCTTAAATCCTTTAAATATTCAGTGCACCTGATAGGTGGGGCTGGAGCAGTCTTTAAAAAAAAAAGAAAAAAAAGAAAAGAAAATCAAGGGGGAGGGAAAAAAACCTCAAACTGTCAATGATGATATTGAGCGGTTTAAATTAACCCTAATTTCAACTGTATTCTGAGATGATAACATTTAAGTAAAGAATATAGCACCACAGTATAGCAAATATTGTTGCAGGGACAATATATTCTGTGATCTCATTTGAGATGCAGCAACATATCTCACCTAATGCAGTAACACTATAGGCAGAAATGAAAGTGCTCATCACCAGGGCTGGACTGCTAATCTGGCATACCGTCATTTGCCTGCTGGGCCAACGAACCTGTGGGCCAAGGCGTCAATATAATTTTTTTTCTTTGCTGATAATTATACAGGCTATGGGCCAGCTTGCAGGGCCACTGGGCACTGGCACTACAAGCCCGAACTGACAGCAACCCATTCGTTCATTTTTATTACTGGTACCGGATTGTCCAGTCAAACGTAACTGCCCCCTACCCTACCTCTTCTGTGCAGTCGTCTCAGCTTGTAGAACAGAGTTTAGTGTGGAAAAGCGAAGAGAGAAAATAAATCTAGGAACAGATGCAGGAAAATGTATAAACTTTGGACCACTGTAACAACAACATCTCTAAAAAGATGTGTCATAATCAACACTATGAATTACATGGGACAACATTATTGTGATTTTTAACATTTTGAAATATTTTGAGTATTGCAATAACATATATTGTAATTTATCGCCTTTTTTTAATTGCAAATTATATCCTTGTAAAGTTATTTTACTTCAATTATTTTTTGCTGCAAAATGAGATTCTTAATAAGCCAAGCCAACTTTATTTATAAAGTATTTATGAATACAAGACACAATTAAAGTAAAGAAATAAAATCAACATCTCAACTGGGTCGAACAGATTTAAAAATTGTCAGTGAAATGGCCTGTCTAATGTCTAACAACAACAAATTCAACAATTTAGGAGCCAACCACACCAAAAGCCCTGCCCTCTCCGAGTCTCTGCAGTTTTCTTGACACATCCAGGAGCAGTTGGTCAGCTGATCTGAGCGACCAGGAAAGGGGAGTGCAAGTGCAGCAGCTCATAGAGGTAAGATGCAGTAAGGTCTTTTAAGGACTTAAAAGCAAATAAAATGCATAGCTAGAATAACAATTAATGGAGACCTCTCTGACACATTTGTACTATAAAGAGGAATGAGGCAAGGATACCTAATTTCCCCTCTCCTCTTTGTGTTGTTTACTGAGCCCCTCAGACAATTAACAAGGCAGCAAAGTTGTTAGAGCTATTCAAGTAGCAGGGACTGAAGAGAGGATAGCAATGTTCGCAGACAATGCACTTGTTTTCCTGACGGAGCCAAAAAAAATCATTTAAAGAGTTAATGACACTTTTGGCTTTCTTTGGAAAACTGTCAGGTTATAAAATCAATATATCAAAAACACAGGCTTTGACATTAAAATTTATTGCCTCAAAGAACAGATACAATAGCTACAGCCACAATCTCTGTTGGGATGCTGAATTGCTTAACTACTTCATAAATTTGACTAAAGACCCAACAAAACTTTTACAAGCCAATTACAACCCCTTATCCTATAAAATAAAATCAAACTTGCAAAGGTGGAACCTTATAACATTTTTAAATCTAAACGCAAAGATTATGGCTGTTAAGATGGATATCCTTCCCTGCCTTTCATATATTCTTTGAATCCTGCCAGTAGACGTAAGTGATAATCAGTTTAGAGATTGGGACAAATGGATTTCCTGCTTTATCTGGCAGGGAAAGAAACCTAGAATCAATTTCAGTGTGTTGCAGCTGGGAAAAGAAAGAGGAGGGATGGCTCTACCATGCTTAAGAAACTACTACCTTGCAGCACAATTAATTCCTCTACGTCATTAGTGCAATAAAGACTACAAAGTTAAATGGAAAGAATTTGAATTATGTACCAATATTGCGCTTCAAGCAGCTTGTGCAGATGGAGTTCTTGCAGCCAAATTAGACATAAAAAAAATCCCTGGATAAATTTTACATTGAAAGCATGGCAGAAGGTTGTCAAATTACGGAAGATACAAAATATGCTGAAACTTTTCCTAAGGTGCGCATATAACACAGACTTTTCCCTAAAAGGCTAGATAAAACTACTAGCTAAAATTTGAATCCCGAAGAAAGGACTTACGACCTACATTTCATTCACTCAAAAGGGTTAATTTCCTAGCTTTTTCTTTTTACAGGATAAATGCAGTTTGGAGCGAAACAATTTAAAAAAAAAATATCTTCAATTGCGGAACTATTACATCCAGAATTTTACTCCTGTAAATTTAACAACATCAGAATGAGAGTTCCAAAAAAATTAAAATACTTGCCTTGAATAAAACTTTATCTAAAGGAATAAGTAAACTATACAATATGCTCTCCCTTGCTAACAATGACAATACAATGACAATGATTTGTTAAAGAGAAATGGGAGTCTGAGGTGGGGGTTAGACTATCAGAGGAAGCCCGGGGTAACATCTGCAAATGCCAATGGTCTTCAACTAACACTCTGACTTGGAGAGAGTGTTGTTGGAAGAACGTATTGAGACATTTCAAAACCCCACATCAAGACAAATATAAGAACCCAAATGCTCAATGTTGGAGACAGTGCAGTTTTTATAAGTTGTCTTTTACTCATTCACAGGTGAAAAAAATCTCAGGGTTATGTCAGGTTCGGACACTTCAAGTGTAAAATCTGAAACTGTGACTTCACATGGACAATAATGACTTTTCTTTGTCGTATTTGCCAGTCCAATGGATAACAGTATCATGTCTTTGAAAGCAATCTTTCTCCCTGTGGTGTCACCCTTTGAGCTAGAACCACCCTGGAAACCATGGTATACACATTGTGGTAGAACTTTGTATAATAATTTGTGGAGGAAACTTTTTGTACTGTTGCTGACTGACATTCTTCTCAAATAAAGAATTTAAAACAAACAAACAAATAAAGTAAATTGTTAAAATGGACCCTCAAATGGACAGTGCAGTGAGGATAAAACAGGAATATGCTCTCTCATCCATGTTCCAGTTAAAAGCTGTGCTGCAGCATTTTGCAAAAGCTGAAGACGAGACAGAAAGGAGGGGCTAACAACAACATACAACAGACGATACTTAGGCACATAAACCTAAGTACCGTCCGCATAACACTGGAAAGGAATTTTGTGCGTTCTAAGAATGGAACAGAGGGGCAGCAGATACATTCCTCTTAATTCCTATAGAAGAAGTAAGGATGAACTTAGTTTTTAACACACCACTTCAGCATCATTGATTAAGTTTTCTAAATAAATAATGACATTATGTATTATGTTTTGTTGTTTATATATATAAAAAAACCAATGATACAACCAATATATGTATATCGTTTAAGTATACTTTTCCTATATACCCAATTTTAAGGCCAGATTACAATTTAATATGTCCTGATTCATAAAACTTTAGAATTCAAAGAGGATGTACTTGCTTTTTACCATGAATATAGTTTGCTTCTAGACCTAAAGATTCCTTATTTTATTGACAGAATGCACATCCAATTTTTGAGCAATCCCAATTTACAGAAATTATTAAGGAAATAAAAAACATTAGAGGCACTTTTTAATCAAAACAGGTACTTGTTTGTAAATAAAATGTTACATAGACATAAAGCGATTATGTTTTCTCTGTTTATCATTGTGGTACAAATCTTGGCCAATAATCTATAAAATAAAACATTTAAATTCCTTACTTCAGTTATCCAGCAAGTGTCCCTGGATCTCAAAAAGTCTTTATCTGAGAACAACCAGAACAAAATAAATATGTTAATACAGTGTCTCGTGTCATTCCTGATAGCGAAAAACAGCTACTTTTATATATTGTTATTCTGATAACCTTTAAACTCCTTCCTGTTGCAGTACACGTTTGATGTGTTTAGGAGTCGCTGTGAAGAGTACTGATTTGATTACATGTAAACATGGTATTGATTACACAGCCATACTGTTCGTCCTTTGCTGCAGTCTGGAGTTGCCATAAACCAGGACAATAAACAGAGTATGTGTATGCAACTGATTACGTAATTTTAAAACTTAATAACGACGCTATTTATTTAAGTGCTACTGCGATTCTGCTCTTCTGAAAAATCTGGATCCCACTGGTTCTGGCTGGTTCACGCAGAGGTTTCAGGTTAATGAATCGGAATAGGCTGGCCAATCTAAACTAATAATATGTTAAAATGAGATAGACGTGTCGTTAAAAGCTATCCAGTTGTGGTTGCTGCAAGCTGCTGCATATCCCAGTGCACTGACGTTTAACAGACCTGACACAATCACGATGTACCAGTCCCACAGCGATTGTGATCTCATCAAAGCTACCCATGTGAAAATGATAAAGGCTCTGAGAACACTTACTGATGATCCAGTGACAGCAGCAAGATCCACACGTAAAAATACCGGCACCACTGCTGCACAACAGTTGCAAAGGAGCAGTCTCCTCGATTTCTGCAAAGCCAGAGACTCCGCCCACCCTGACAACATCCACCAAGAGCACTGGAAATGCAGAGAGTGGAAAGCCAGAGAGGGATACTGTAGCCAGGCCTGCTCTGTACAAGAGGAGGGGCTAATTGTCAGTCCGACAGAGAGAGAGAGAGAGAGAGAGAGCTTGTTTTTTCGTTCTAAAGGTACGCTGAGGTGTTTGTTGTGAGACAATTATACATTGCGTTGAAATGAAAAATCCCAACAGGATAAATAATTATTGTTTTGTATTGTTGAGATACTTTAAAGAATTTCTAGAAAAAAAAGAGAGGAAAAAAAGCTTTCTAAGATAGACGACAGCCAATCAGAAGATTCTCTGCTGGCACGAGGCGATTGCTGGTGGATGGTGTGCAAAAGGAGTGGAAACGGAAGGACATTAGCATTAATTTATTAATCATCACTGTGTCTTTTTAATGTCTTATTGTCACGGCAACACTTAGGTGTAGAAAAACGTTGTGTGAATAGGTGAATGAAGTATGTAGCATAAAGCGCTTGGAGTGCTTCTTCTGACGTACTGTAGCATAAATAAATAGCATAGATAAAAGTATATAAATTAACAAAAAGGCTTGAAGTTTTTTGAAGTGTGCAGCAAAGTGATGGAGAGTTGTTGTTTTTTATTGCTTTGTTTTTCATCGCTTAGTTAGCTCGTGCTTAGTAAAGCACTTTGCTGTGGTTTTCTGGGTAGCAGCACTGGAACTGTTGACTACAGACTGGATAAACTGAGGAGCCTAGCTCTGTGATTGGCTGCAAACTGGACACTTTTAAAGTTGTAGTGAAGAGAGGGTCACTGAACAAACCGTTCTCCAAATGGATAATTCTGACCATCCTCTGCACCACTTACCAGGTGTAGAGAGCACCTTTTAACAGACTGATTAAGCTCCACCGCCACAAGGACAATAGAGGGAATCTTGCATACTGTTATCTTTTATAATACAATATATCTGTCTCACAGATAAGCATCTGTCAGAAATTATTATTTTTCTTGTTTTTGTTCAGCATCTTTTAAACCGCTGCAAAACAAAAAATCCCCAAAATGGGATAAATAAAGCATTTGTCTTATCTAATCTTTGAATGTGCACTGTGCTAGTACACTAGTACACTGTGCTAGCACTAAGGCCATAGAAACAAAAGTTGTCTACACAGATGTTCAACCTTTGCTCTTTGGCTATAGTCACCAAAGTGAATATCACTAACAGACTGTCTAAGATAATCTCTGAATTTAAAGGCATCTGTTAGAAGGTTATCTGAAGGTCAATCAATAAAGACTATTAAGACTGCTACAAAACGTTTTGCTATATTGTGATATTGTGCCAAAGCAGTTCTCAAAGGTCGACTCAAGTACTGACTCAGCAGGGGTTTTTTTTAAATTAATGTATTTATTTTTGTGTAATTTTCTTGAACTAAGCAGTAGAGTAACGTTCTAAAAAGGGATCAATATATCGAGTTGCTGCAGGGATTCCAGGGGAGGTCATTTGAAAAGTATGCTCTACAAAGGAATATGTTGTATTTCACATGCAAAGAAAATTACCTTAAATTTAGGGTAAATTAAAGGGTAAGATCTTTTGAGAAATAATGTTTTGAGTTGCTTGTTGCTACGTCAAAAAGCGGAACATATGTTCACATAAAATAATGCTGTGGTCCCATGTTTCCTATAAAGAATGCCAATTTTAAACAGGTTTGAGCTTCATCTCAGTCCATTTAAATGAACTTTAAATTTAAATGCCCAGAGAAGATGGTGGCATTTCTGGATCATTTTCACATATAGCTTTTTCTTTGCATGATTTAGAGTTTTAATCTGCATTTGTGGATGGCACAGCAAACTGTGTTCACAAACCCATGCAGTAATTTCTATGTATTTTCCCTGTTTAGTTAGCTCATTTCCTGTTTTATTTTGGTAATTTCTATTCCTTGTGCATTGCCATGAGTTCTGCTTCCTTTTGAGTTTTGTCTCATCTGTTGTGATTTTGTTCAGCCATATCTTGTTTTTCCCCAGCTGTCTCCACTCCCCTAATCACCCTTTTGTGTATATATAGTCGCTGTCTCTTTTTGTTTCTTGTCAGAGTATCAGTTCTGACACAGAATAACAACAGTCCTCCACGCACTTTATATTGTGAGGTAAAAACCTTACAGTAATACCAAGGAAACCCCAATAATCAGATGGCCCCAAATGAGCAAGCACTTGGTGACAGTGGGAAGGGAAAACTCCCTTTTAACAGGAAGAAATGTCCAGCAGAACCAGGCTCAGGGAGGAGCAGCTATCTGCTGGGGGTGAGGAGAGGGAGACGGGACAAAAGAAACAATTTGGAAGAGATAAATAATAACCAATTATTAAATGCAGAGTGGTATATAAACACAGGAAACTTAAAAAAGGAGACCCTTTGGAGGAGCTCATCTCGGTGTGGTTCCGAATTAACTCAGGAGCGGTCTGTTTAAGGTGTGAATGTGATCTGACCTCAATTTGAACCAACTACCAGAGGTACATTGCAAGTCTGAGCTAAAAAAAAAACAACTTCTCGTAGCCACATATGCTTAGCATTCTGGGATGGGGCAAGGTACTATAAATATGAAAAGGTCTGTACGGGCTAGCAACTAGCTGTAAAATGAATGTAAATTTTCCATGTTCTCCAGTAATCCAGAACACAGAACCTTATTCCTGATAGAAGCAAAAGTGAAAGGGTATTTACAAGTTGTTAGTGAGACCTGGTTTGAAGTATTGTTGCCCCTGCTCCAAGGCACTTTTAGCCAATGAGTGGACTGAACATTCTCATGTGGTTTGTAGTGACACATTCTGGTTCGCTTCCAGTTCACCTGGATTCTCTGTGTGAAAAGAAACCAAATCACAGGGAAAAAAACTTATATGTTTACAAACTCATCAACTGATTTGTAAACAAGCTGCAGGTGTGAAAAGAGAGACGAGGCTGACATTGTTTGGACATGTATCGAGGATGGAGAGTAAATATAGTGAACTAATGTTGAGTATGGAGTTGCCAGGCATGAGAAAAAGCAGAAGACCACAGAGAACGCTCATGGATGTAATGAAGGATGATGTGTAGATTGTTATTGTAACAGAGTAGGATACTAAGGATAGGGTAAGATGGAGGCAGATGATCTGCTTTGGCAACCTCTAAAGGTAGCAGCTGAAAGAAGATGAACATCTGCCCATCTTTATGTCTGAGAGACTCTGCCTCTCTAAGATTCTTTTCATAATACTCAGTCATGTTACTGACATGCTGCCAATTAACGGAATTAGTTGCAAAATTATCCTCCAGCTGTTTTTAGCATCACTTAGGCCTAGATTAGGCTGTATACAAATGGCTGTAGAATCAACTAACAAGTAGCCATTCCTATTATTGTTATTTGAAATCTGCAGTCTGAGGTGCATGCATAGCTGTTGCATTGCAATATGTCTGTGAAGGTTCTCATTCATCCAGGTCATGGTAGTCTAAGGAGCTTGGAAAGAAAGGCGTCTGGACTTCTCTAAGTTTCTTGAAGACGTTTCATCCGAGAAGCTTCTTCAGTTCTAAGAGCAAATGGTGGAGAGTCCCAGAATTTAAAGCCTTGTGGGAGTGTCTCCCAAGAGGGTCATGGACCCCCTGTTGATCCTCTACCTAATCACACCAGTCCAGGTGTGAAAACGGGTGTGGGTCTCAATCAGCCAAGGTTTCGCGTGAACCCATTGTGAGACCTATCCCCATTCTATCATGTGATTACCTGAGCTCAAACGGCCCAGGATGTGAGTGGGCGTTAAGGCGTCTGGGAAGGGATCTCAAAACTGGATTATAGATAGCAGACAGTTGGTGTCGTAAACCACCTCCTCTGTTCAAGGATGGTCGTTCAC
>VVHJ01061834.1:0-20652 GCA_015107715.1 Tylochromis polylepis | reverse complement strand
TTGGTATCATTCTTTTCAGCACAACCTCACATGTCTGACTTTATAGTTATTTTTTCATTTTGACACACTGTATTAACACAATTGATCTAAAATCAGACAAAAAACATAAAATCTGAGAAGAAAAATGTTATGTTTTTTACTGTAACGACCACAAACATGCTTAATGAATCATTTTCATAACTTGAAATGCAAATATAAATTTTAAATTTTAAAAACCTATGCACAAGTTTTGCAAACAACAAAGTTAAATGCAGCTATTTATCTAAAAATGCATCCAAGGCATTTTTTTTATAACCATTTCAAACTATTTACAGAACAATCAGGCGTTCTGCATCAAATAAGAACTCGCACAAATTATTTGTGCCACTCCAAAAAAATAGTTTCTGTCCACTATGAGACAGAGGAGCACATCACAAGCCTGATACCTGCAGGCCTGACAGCAGGAGGTGTATCACTCCTCCTGTTTTCCACCTGGAGACAGCGTTTACACTGCAGTCTGCCTTTAGTGACTTTATAGCAGCAACTGTGACATTCACTAGTAGAACTGACACACGAAACAAAACTAGACTACACTACACACTAACTACACACTCCAAACACGCTAAACGTCACAAAACTCTCTCTCTCTCTCTCGCTGTCACTCCTAAAACTTCCCTCTCTTCCGAAACAACGAAATGCCATGTTGCCATATCATTTTTTGATTGGTCGACATGGTATATTTTTCCACCAATAGGAAAGGGGTGTTTTTTGTTTCGTTTTCTTTTTCTTTTCTTTTTTTTTGGTCGTAAGCAGAGAGTGCTTGTTATCGCTGTCCTTAGACAGTAAACGTGACGATAATATTCAGGAAAAAACACCGCGTAGATTTTTTTTTATCATGACTCTGGTTTATCGTGGCCTATAAATACAATTTAAAAACTGGTATATAGCATCTTGTTGCTATGTCATCTTAAATTGGTCACGTGATTGGTTTAACATGGCTACTTTATTCTTCCTCAGCCAATCAGCAGCATTGATGCGATTGTTTCCCCTCCAGCTCCCGGTAAGCTGAAGACAGCTTCAACCGTCTGTGTGTTGAAAAAAATAGTAACGAGACTGCACCGCATTTTCTTCTTCGTAACGGTAACGGCGTTGTAACGATAGAAATAGTAATTAGTTAGATTACTAATTACTGAAAAAAGTAACGCCGTTAGTAACGCCATTACTAATAACGCTGTTATTCCCATCACTGTAAAGGAGTGACTGAAGGAGCACATTAAGGTGCTGGAGTGGCCTAGCCAGTCTCCAGACCTCTGTCCTATAGAAAAACTGTGAAGGGAGCTGAAGCCTATAGTTGCCAAGTGGCAGCCAAGAAACCTAAAGGATTCAGAGAGTTTCTGTAAAGAGGAGGGGGTCAAAATCCCTCCTGAGATGTATGCAAACCTGGTGAGCAACTACAAGAAACATCTTACCGCTGTGCTGGCCAAAAAGGATTTCTCCACCAAGAACTGAATCATGTTTTTCTTGGGGATTAAATGCTTTTTTCACTCAGTTACATGCAAATGTATTTATAACTTTTATGTATTTGGTTGATATTCCGTCTCTCTCCATTAAAATTAAGCAATCATAAGATGGATTGGTAAATTGAGAGCTCCAGCATTTGGCTCACCCTTGCTTCATCACAACAGTATGGTACAACACCCACATTACTGTGCTGGCAACACAAGAATCCACCATCAGATCCTCCTGAGATACTTTCCTTCCCTTCCTTGGGGCATCCAATCCACTGTTTTCCTGAGTGGTGGGTTGCTACGTCTTTGGAAGTAATACATAACAACACCATTCATTTATGAGAAGTTATATGTGTTTGTCATTAAATCTCAATTTTTGGGTCATTTCCTATAGAAAAAGCAGTTTGTTCATATTGATATTAGTTTGAATAATGTAATATTTAAAATGCAATATTTTGCCTTTATTCTCATGGTATGGTCATGTCTAACCTAAAAAAATCTAAACAACATCGTGAGCATGAAGGAACCTAAATGACAGAAGTGATTCAACTGCAATGTAAAGTATTTCATCAGCACTAGTGTAGTGCTTCACATCAGCCATATGCCAACATATAGTCTTAATTCAATGGCAATATAAGCCTTTAAGTGGATCTGTGTTAGTTATATTTTTATTATAATCTGCAACCATCATGTTTGGATTCAATAAGACCTTTCACTTACGTTATATAAGTCGTACAGCCCTCCCACCCTTGGTCAAACAACATCACAAATTTGTATATTTCATAACATGTTCTGCATGGCAACTTCCACCCCATGTGACTTTCTGAGAGAACATTCTGGAAACATCTTCTCAAAAACAAAAGCAGACAAATACAGCTTCCTGCGGACGCCTACATGCTCCACTCCATTGTTGACGAGGACCTCGCCCACAACAATCACTGTCATCACGATTTCCACGGAGGATTTGGCAAAGATCACAGTTCTTATCCAAACTCCCAGAAATGCTTTCCCAAGATCCCAAAAAACACAGACAACACATTGAGACAAAAAAAGAAAAAAAATAGAAAATGAGGAAAATTACATATTTGAACCTGAACTTCACAGAGTCGTGTTTGTTGTGATACCCTACACAAGTAAATCTTCCACCCATAAAGATGGGACGCTGCCAATGAGGAACAATGGAAACTTTAATTAGATCAAGACTTTATTCAGGGATTGTCCGTCCACGGCATTCCTGTGTGTCCAAGAACACAATCACATTAATACGTTAGCTCTATTCTTGTCTGTTTGGTAGGTTGTGATAAAGAGTTTAAAGGCATGAACCCTGACAGGTACATAAATTCAGTGTTCTGCTTTTTTACCCCTCTGAGCAATGTACATATGGAAGTTTGAGCAGGATATTTTCTATAATCTGATCTGACTTGGAGGGTCCTTGTGCAGACTGCAATGTGAGATCATCAGTACAGTAACTCATGAGCAACTGACTGTAACATTTATAAATGGGCGGATCGTAGACACCTTAAAAGAAAATATAGCTACCGCGACACCATCCAATTCATTTCTGAAGTCTCGTTTTGAAGCCTTGAGATTGGTGTTTTCACTGTCATTATCTTGGTTTAAAAACAAACAAACAAACAAACAAAAAACCCTCTAACCATACCACTGATTGTCATCCATTTTGAAACATAGTATGACCAATATTTACAAACTAAACTAAATTTTTTATTCCCTATGACATAACATGAGTGACATGAGCCCATAAACTCAGCAGAAAAGTGTTTACAGACTTCAGGTCAGAAAGCCTTTTCCCATAGACTTCTATAGGACCCAAAGTCTTTTTGTGACCACAGCTAACGCCATCTGTTGCCCTTCAGACAGACTATGGTTTAATCACTTTCAGCATTGATTTCATTTTCCCCACCTGGAAACTCTATCCATGTTTTATACCATGTATAGGCTGGATTCAATAAAGTCCAGAGATAGGATGTCACACCCCCTAAAAATGTTTTAAAAATCTCTATAACATCAAAATATAATCAATATAGAAACAATCAAAAAATAACATAAGGAAACTCGTGTTTTCATTAGCATGAAAAAAAATACAGCTGATCTACTCTCCATTAAATGTGAATGTGTAAGTTCAAGTGTTAACATGCAACCTCTTTGTTTCCCAACTTAGCCACGTCCACATTAAACCACTGAGACACCTACAAAGGAATATGAGAAATTATTGTACAAAGCACTCTGAATCACCTTGCTGTTGAATTGTGCTATATAAATAAACTTGCCTTGCCTTGCCTTACAAAATCATGTTTTCTGATGCGAGCTAAGAAGTTGACTTTGATGGTTTCAGCTGCAGCTGCAGTAGATGTGGTACTTTTCTTGTGTTTGGATTAGAAGACGGAGGTGGGATTACAGTCTGGAAATTGATTGAAAGTTACTTCAAATAACTTTGAACATTTTGGCCGATTGCTGAAAAAGTTTTTACATACATCTTTTATATACAGTGTATGCTTAATCCCTATGTTGTTGCTTGCAGTGACTTATATTAGTGTCTTTTGTTTAGTGCATTTCTTCATATTTTGCGAATTTGGTTAAAATGCATCATAATTAAGTAAATGTTATCTGAATAATAAACATCCTGAGCTAGCCAAAACGCTTGTGATTGGTCCCATTTTCATTATGAAACTTCAACATCTGGCAGCAGCAAGACCCTCCTGTAGCTACAGTACTCATTCCCCACTGAGCTGCTGCTGAATATTTCATCCTCAAAGCAGAGATAGAGTGTCCCGAGCTCTTCATAAGATCTGCCCCTTTGTCTTTAATGTGAGGAGTGAAACACCAGGTTAGCAGTGTTGGTCTCAAACAGCATCAGGGCAACAGCTTGAAACATGAGACATGTTTTGTTTTTCAGTCAGACTCTCATATGAAACTCTGTGATACTGCACTGGAGTTCATGAAGGTCAGTCAAGGGACATTTTGTCCTGCAAACTAAGATGTTTAAAGGTCATCTGAGATTGGGCCCAGGCTCAGATTCCTTTTTGCTGCTGTGCAAATGTTTTAGACCTCAAATAAAAACCAGAAACTTGAAAACAGTTTTTTGAATTTTTGATATAGTACTTCTTTTCGTTTGGTCAGTTAATTGCAAAAGACAAGATATTACATAAGTGTCCCCTGTATTTCTTAAATCTTCCCCAAGAATGTCCTGTTATATATATATATATATATATATATATATATATATATATATATATTATGCAATGTAATATTTTTAGGCACACGTTAAAGGCACCTAAAGTACCAGTCTGTCTGTCCACTGCATGAGGTTTCTTCATCCCCCAGGAACTGCCTGCATCGTGCCATACGAGGCCAGGCATTGTCATCCACTACAAGGAACCCAGGACCCACTGCACCAGCGTAGAGTCTGACAATGAGTGCAAGGATTTCATCCAGATACCTAATCCCTTAATTCCCTTTAATTTTTTGAGCAGTGCATCATTGAAATTGCACTTAGGACAAACACAATCATATTCTAGTGTCTTCAGCCTGGCTCACTAGAGATGCATGCCACAGTTCACAAGGGTGAAAAGAGTGAGTATAAACTAGGAGTAAGAAAGAAGGCAATTAAGCCAGCCAATGAAATTTTGCTTGCTAGCTGTAACATTAGCATCAACTGTCAAAGGGGGCCGGAGGTCTGTACTGAAACTGGACCCAAGTACAGAACCAAGTGCAGAGTCGGCTGAAGTAGTTTTAACAGACTTTATGTTCTTTGCGCCAAATACAGTAATAACTTTGCATAGATACTTGGCAAACGTAAAGTGAACACAATAAATAACTTCGCTGGATGAGGGGTTCGGGCCTGGCAGGACTAGCGAGTCGGAGGTACTTTGAGAGGAGGAGGTGAAATTCCAGGTGAGCTGAGCAGAACGAGATGGCTGACCTGGGTTCCCAGAGATCCTGTGAGCAATGGTGGCAGTAGGGCAGGCAGATGTGGAGCATGAATCTTTCCAAGCAATGGAATGTGAACAACAGTGAGTATGACTGGGAAGCCAAGACATGACCAGAAACTGCAGCACAAGGACTAGCAACAATAGCATGGCACATGAGAGCCTGATACCAACATGGGTTAGTTGATAAACGCAGGTCTTAAGTATCCAAGGTTGATTGCTCCAGATCAGCTCCAGGTGAGCGGGGCAGGTGAGAAAATGACAGCCCCACCCAGAGGCGGACACAGGTGAATCAGGAACCCAGTGGAATTTTTCAGCAGCTAACATAGAGGGGGCGGGGTTTATGACCTATATTCTAGCCACCAGGGGGCAACCATAATGTCATCATCCATGGAGTCTGTGGTGAAACAGGAACAGTTCAGTCTAGTATGCTAATATCCTCCTATGTGTTAATTCTATTCCCTCTGTCTCCACCCTCCTGTTAATTAGCTGTTTTTACCTGAAATGACTGAACTTTTGTTTAATTAAACTGAAGCTGCAAACACAAGATATGCAAGTGAGGTTGTACCGCTAAGCAGTGTGCCTCTAAACTTCACTGTTCTGCCACATTCCCGATAAAGTCACACTGGTTCTTAGCTTGTCATGTGGAAACAGCTGCAGCCCACCAGTGTTTGAGTCAGAAAACAACATAAATAGGGCAGTAGGGGAAAAGTGTCCCAGCACATTTCTTTGCATTACAAATAACGAGGCCAAGAATTTGAGCTCTGCCTAGGTGCTTGTTTGCTGTCTCAGCGTGAAAGAAATTAAAATGTCTGACTTCTGCCTGATACAAAAAATAGGCCATCAGTCTACGGGTCTCATTACAGTATGGATTTATTTATAAGCCTGATCAATATTGTAAAATATGTTTGATATATATTATCTATGCATTTATTACTCAAAGTTTTATTTCTTAGGATGTAAGTGTGAATACCACAGATGTATGTGGTTTCTTTGCTTTTGTTTAAGATACTTTTATTAATGTTTTGTAAATGTACAACAAGACCCAAATGCAGGACAGATTGCCACTAACTGCTAGCTTAGTGGTAGTAAAACTTGAAAAAGTGTAATGTACAGTTCATGTTTTAAATTATTTTTCTGGCATTTGCCTTTACTGAACAGTGGCAGGAGAGCAAGAGGAAGACATGAAGCAAAGGGCTGCTGGTCAGACTTGAACCCGGTGAACTGCTTTCTGACTTGTGACATGTGGTCGCCTGCTGACCCACTGAGCTAAACTGGCACCTGATTTGGTTTTATTTTTAAAGTGCTTGATCACAGCAGTCACCTCAAGGCCCTTTAAATCGTAAGGTAAAGAACCTACAATAATACAGAGAAAACCCTCAAGAATCAGATCACCCTCTCTGAGCAAGCACTTGGCAAAAGTGGGAAGGAAAAACTCCCTTTTAATAGAAAGAAACCTACAGCAGAACCAGGCTCAGGGAGTCAGGGGGTCACTGATTGTTCCCCAGGCCAGTGTGACTTTGGCCACTTGCCCATAGACTGTCACCACTAAAATGATGGGCATGGTAATGTCACATAGTTAGCAGTCACCTGTCTGCAAAACCTGAATAAATGAACGTTAAAAACATCACCTAATTACTGAGGTTGGAATTTTAAAGATAAAGAAACATATTGCCAATAAAATGAAATGAAGATGATCCAGTGTCAGTGCTTTCCTACTCCTTCATTCAAATTTCTATGAGCAAAGTAAAATTCTGTCCATGTCACTTATTCAAGCAGAACCAAAGGAAAAATTAACTCATGATCCCACATATAAAAGCTGCCAGTACAAGAACAGACATTACTAATGCAAAGTGACCTACAGCGAAACGTAAACACACTCTGATGAGTTAATATTATACATGGGAAACAACATCAGCATCCATCCATCTACGCTGTTTGTGTCGTCATACCCCAAACTGGTTTGACCAGGGAGACAATGTTATGCTATTTCAGCCATGTTTAGTGGGTTATAATATTTTTTAAAATCTCCATCACTCTCAGAAGAGGAGCTAAAGATTAAGCGATAGATTTCACACTTGAGATTTTAACTCCACTGTCAGGGGCTGGGTGTGTGACCCAGCATTTTGAGTTTATTTTGTATTTTTTGATTTCTTATATTATATGTCAAGTCCTTGTGTTGTTGGGATTATTAGTTAGGCTTTAGTTGAGTTTTATTCTAGGTTAGGTTCTCATCCATGTCCCCTTGTGTGAATCTGCTCTTGTCTTCTGTGTCAGGATGTCCTTTGTCTGTGGGTTTCATGTTTTTCAAGTTTGTGTCATGTCGACATCTCTGTGTTCCCGCTTTATTTTGAAAGTCTTGTGTTCTACGTTCAGTGCGTTTAGGTTTACACTTCCCCTGTGCTGTCATTATGTTTATTTGTGTCAGCTGTTCCCTCATGTGTTTCCACTTCCCCTGATTACCTCCTGTGTATTTAGTCTGTGTGTTTTCAGTCATTCCTTGTCAGGTCGTCTGTTGTGTCATGCCAGGGTTCCATGTTTCATATCCAGGGCTGTCATTTCCATGCCATGTTTCATGTCCAGGTTTTTCATGTTCAATGCTAGTTTACCCAATTTAGGTTAATGTTTAGTTTCTTATTGGTTCACCTTGCCCTTTGTTTGCATTTATTTTCCCAGCTTTAATAAACAGCTTGTTTTCGGTTAAGTTTAGGTTTTGTCTCTTCACATGTCTGCGTTTGGGTCCACCTTCTCACTACATACAGTCTGCTTCAGTCAGACTGTGACATCCACATTTTAAGCTGCCTTCACTTTAATGCCATTACAACTTATATAACATTCAGATTTAGTGTTTCTTGGAAATTTTATTGAGAAAAGCAATGAGCCGTGCCGTAAAATGCTCTGGGTATTGTCATTTACACCACAGGGACTCCACAACAGGGTTTCGCACACGGTTACATCACGATGGAGCTGTTTCATGGTGGTTGGCAGGGGGCAATGACCCCCCGTGTCCTCTGCTCGTCCAGCCAGGCCGGACCTCCGACAGCAATGCTGTGATGTGCCAGGATCAAGTAGCCTGGCTGCAACTATCTTGTTACTAATCTGATAATCTGTTTGGCACAGGAGCTGTTTTCCATTCCTCCTTACATAACTGGGTCTATGTTGGGATTCGCACTGAGTCTGGGCCAAGCTGACCACTGTGAGGGATAGACTACCACTTTTACAGGAAGAGCAGGGCTTTGCGGTCACTTTGAGGGGGTGTGAGTTAAAATTGTCTTTTTCTTCAGAAGGGGTCAGAGGTCAAAGTCATCTATAATGTACAGCTCTAGGGTCATTTGGAGCATCATGATCTGTACCAATGACAAGTAGGATCCCTTTATACTCCACGTTACCACAAGGTTTCACCAACTCTGGACCCAAAGCTGTTGATGATACTGTATTTTTTGGTGTGTGTGTGTCTCACAAGCACGACTACGACTGTAAGCATGAGGGTTCAATTACCAGAGTGTGAACAGTGTTCTCTGGAAATGTCAGCCAGCTAGACTGTGTTATATTATTTTTTAAATGGATTCATCTTTGAAACTAATCTTAATCATTGTGGTTTTGCAATATACTGCAGTGCAGCAGATCGGCGAGGAGTATTATCCAAGGAGGCATTAGTTTAACTTTGGCAATGCTGCACTTTGCCTGTCTGTAAAGTCTGTGACTTTCTTTGTTTAAAAAAAAAAAGAGCTTGTAAGCAGAAACTTTAGTCAGGGGCTGAATAAGGTAATCCTGAAGAATACTGATTTAAAAAGAAAAAAAAAAGAAAACTTTTGGTCAGTCCCTTTTGGGAAAACAACTCTAGAAATACTAAATTTATATACAGATAATTGAAGGACATTTAAACCACATTTTAAACTATAATATTCCACAATATTATCAGGCAAATATTTAAGACCTGAGCTTAAGTAAACATAGAGGCATCATAACTAGTTAAAAAATAGATACGCTCTAGTCTATAAATGAAAATTAATTTCTTCAGATAGGACTGCACACTGGATGGGTTAAAACTGACCTAATAAATTAACCTGAGTAAATCTAACCCCAGACTTTACTATAAGGCCAGATTGATCTCTGTCACTTTATATCATATTTATATATGCTATCAGTTTTATCAGAGACATTATAAGAAAATGATTTTAAAAAATCCTGAATTGAAATCTGTGGGAAAATATAAAGCCTTGTTTTGACATGAAGTCAGAAAATTTTCAACTTTTTTTTTATGTATTGGTGACCAGTTAAAAATTTAAATTTTTTAAATTTAAGTGTCAGCACACACTAGCTCGTGTTAGCACGTGCTTCCAGAAGGACTTAAATGGTGAGATATGTCCTGATGCCTCAAACTCCCCCTCTGCTTACTGGTTAAGCAAACATCTTTAATGCAAACATAGTCATTGGTTGGAAAAATAGTCATTACTTCTGTTAAACTGGAGAATTTTTCTTTGTGTGCTTCTTATTTAACTGGCTGGGCAAGGAGAGGTAACCTGCTACTGTGTGCATGCTTTACCTGTAACTTAAGTGTTATTTCCTTTTACATGTCAGTGTGTGCCTTTGTGGTATAACTGGTTTGAACGAGCTGCCGGAAAACATGAAAATAAGCTTCTTATCTAATGAGCACTTTTGTTTTTCATTCCTTTCACTGCAGCTACTTTAGTGATGGTAAATGGTAAATGGCCTGTATTTTGTATAGCGCTTTACTTAGGCCTTAAGGACCCCAAAGCGCTTTACACATTCAGTCATCCACCCATTCTTGCACACATTCACACACACGTGATATTGATTATCACAGTATTGATAATGGGTATTTAGACACACCAGAAGAACTGCGCCGCATTTATAAAGAATAAATGTTCAAATGTTTATCCCTGTACTGACTCCTGTTCTGTAGTCTTTAGAAACTTGTTTTTGCTTGTTTTTGTCAGGGATCTTTTCTTTCTTGTCCCCCCCCCAAAAAAAAGAATTTGCAGCAGGTGGCCGCCTGTTCCTGAGCCTGGTGCATCTTCCTGTTAAAAGGGAGTTTGTCCTTCCCACTGTTGCTAAGTGATGGCTCATAAAGGGGCTTGGTTGTTAAGAATTTCTCCAGAATACTGTAGGATTTACCTTACAGTATAAAGCAGCATGAGGTGATTGTTGCTGGGATTTGGCACTGGCAATGTAAACTACCCTGCATTAAACTGAATCGAACTGAAATGATCTTTGCAGATCTAAGCCGTATTACCATGTTCTTTTTAGAGAGAAGAGTCTTTAGTTGTCAACCTTTCCACACAAGTCTTGTTCACTTGTTGACTCTTTTTCCAATTTTACTGTCATGAGGACCATACAGGAAATCTGGTTGAGATGCTTTGGCATAATTTTTTTTAAATTCTGTAAAGGAATGGGGGCCAAAATTCCTCCAAAGCAATGTGAAACACTCATTACCAGTTATCACAAACGCTTAGCTGCTGTTCTAGCTGCCAAGGTTGCCACAGCTAGTTAAGGGGCAATCACTTTGTCATATATAGCTAGGTAGGTCTGCATAGGTAGGCAGAGTTTTTCCCTTAATAAATAAAATCATTATTTAGAAACTGCCTTTTGTATTTACTCAGGTTATCTTTGTCAAAAATTTAAATTTGTTTGATGATCTGAAACATGCAACTAAGCTTAATTTGCAAAAGGAAAGAAACCAGAAAGGGGGCACATTTTATTTTTCACAGCTTTATACGTGTGTAAGGAAGTTAAAATTATTCTTTAAAACACCCGTATGTGAAGAACTTGAAATATCTTAGGAAAGTTAGTAACAAAAAGTGAGAAAACTTGAGGTATATTGTTAAAATTGCTCCTTAGCTCTTTGGCCTATATGTCTTACAGCAAAAAAAGAAAGAAAGAAAAGTGAATTAAACGAAGGAAGCAGAATAAAAACAGTGAAACAGAAATGACACATCACGACTCTCATTTAACTTCAACTGTGATTAGTTTTATTCGGTGTTTTATTCTGTTTTTGTCGGTTTGTTCACTTTGTTTTTATTGTGCTGGGGGAAAAAAACCTGGCGAAGAATACCCATGATGCCTCGCGCGACTATAAAAGCGCCGTGTTTTGTCTGCGGGCTGCAGAAGCGTAGTTGTGTTGTCGGGTGGTGTTCTTAATCTGTAGAGAGTGGAACTACAGACTTTAGAAACACCAGGTTTGCTCCGGGTCCCCGAATGGTGAATACATCTGCGGAGTTTCTGTTGAACAGTAATTGTTTCGGTTGTCATAAAAGAAGTAAATATCCGTGTTTCCTCGAAGCCATCATGTTGAACACCGAGGAAAGGTATGAGGATGTTTTTGTTTTTGTTTTTTTACCGAAATACTGAAAGCAGATGTTTGCGCTGCTGTCAGCTGCTCCTATTAACGCTCTCTTTGTTAACATTAAAGGTGCTTAGCTTGTTAAAAACTAGTTAGCACGGAGCTCAGTTAGCAAGGCTGGAAACATCGAGAAATGATTCCACTGACAGATGTCGAGCCACTGGAAACACCGCTCAAGGTTGTATGTTTATGATATTTGCCGAGCAGGTTAATGGCGTATTTTATTACTGTCTTTAAAAAATAAGCAGGACAAGTTCACACAGACGTTTCTAACAGTGTTAATGCTGTTTTATGCCACATTTACACGTTATTTTCCCCGCTGTTTAAAGTAGGTAAGCATCCACTAACTGTGAGCTATAAGTGATATAAGGTGTAGGCTGTTTTATTGTTGGAGGTGGAGGTCTGTAAGGCCGTGAAAGCTCCCTTACACCACTTTTTAACTTTCTTCCGGGAGCGAGCAAGTTGCTTGTTGTTATTGAAAATATAGGAACTATAGGTCTTCATCTACACCTTTTTTCTTTCTTTCTTCTTTTTTTATATTTGTGTTTTCTGTTTAGCGTTTCTTCCTCAGTTGCTAGGAGTTGATGAGCTCCAACTATGAAACTTAAAATTTCTTTAAAAAAAATAACAGCCAGACCCAGACTGTTTTAGCTGGTTCACAGATTTCATATAATTCATATTAATTTTTTTTATTCAACTCCTGAAGTAATTAAATTTCCTGAAATAATTGACTCTTCACCTTATTTCGGTAGAAAGTTAGTAGCCCTAACAGATTATTGAAGGCATTTTTCCAGCTATTTATTCATTTGGATATTTGCTGTTTCCAATACTGGAATCATTTGGATGACTTACTTTTTTATCCACTTCTAATAATATCACCGCTTTAATTGAATTATAGAAACATCACGTTTTATAGGCTGATAAGGTCTTTATTGGGGGGACCTCATGACATTTTTCCTAATAGGGAGTTCACCTACTATTAAATAACTGAGCAGATTTGTAGGAAGCGGGATCCTTTTTAGCTGGAAAACAGTCAGTGCTCTCTGGTGGACAAACTATGTATTGGAGATACTACTGTTTTTTGTTGTTTTGGTTGTTTTTTTTGTTTTTTTTTAACATGAACTCTGATATTTTTCCTTATCAGCTGACACATACACTGATTTATTTCTGTGTAGACTTAAGGTGCCACCTAAGTCCCACTGAACTGTGGGAAGTCTGGATAGTTATTTTGACTTGATCAAAAATGAAAATAACAATTAGTGGCAGCCTGTGTGGTATTGTTTGGGCCTGGTTTTCCCCACCTCTGTGTACATACTGATATGCAAGCTTTAAGAGCATTGTATTATCTTCACTTTATCTGGAGTGTGTAGTACAGTGGCTGTTCAGTGAGCATTTACACTGGTGGTGTTTTGCACCTTGTGTTCCTCCTATTGCATCATCATAGTCCTACAGGGATTTGGTGTCTTGTCTTTTATTATGCAGCACCCACCTGTTTAACCCATGTTGGGAGTGATTACAATGTTGGACTTCAAATAACTATTTGACCTTTTGGTTAAATGAGCATTTGCAGCATTTAATTGTAGCCTGTGTGTTTTCTTTGTACGCCTCTGCCCTCAAACAAAAAGAAAGAGAAACAAGGCCTGTTTTTGTCCTGTGTGTTTATCATCTGACACGCAGAGCAGGGAGAAGGCAGAGGTCCACTGATGCTGTGAGCCAGAGCAGTGACTATATTAGCTCTGTGACTGCTATGGCCTTGTCAGCAGAAGGCATGCACTGGCCTACATTAGAGCAGTTGCATAACCCCATTCTCTCCCCTGGTTCACTTCCCAAGAATCAATGGAATCTGCATGTGGAAAGTGTCTAGGAGTGCATTCACTCAGAAACGGTTGGACTTTCTAACCTGTGCTACCTGAGTGCACTAAGTGCCTTCTTAATTCACTGGTGCTGGGCTCTGCAGTGTTTGCTGGTATATTCTGGATCAGTCATGTTAAATATTCCGTAACAAAGCCAAAACTGTGCCAAGCAGCGTCAGCTGACATCTGGGTTTAACAACCGCCAGTTTTATAGTTGTCCGCAGGCAAGTTGGTTACATAAACACGTCGGATTCCTAAATGCCAGCATGAAACAGACATTGATTGTTTTGAAGCACTTGGAGATGAAGTTCTTAATCAGATAAGTAATTTACCAGTAATAAGTAGCAGTTATTATTCTTAATTTGTCACACAAGATATTTATTTTTTTTCCAACTTTGCTTGTGCTCGCTTCTCAGATTTAAGCATGGAGTATTTTACCACAGTCACTGTCAGCCTGTTACCCACTGGTTTTGAACTGTTGGTTGGACTAATCATGAGACTGAAGATGGAGATTGTGATGAGAAATGTTGCTTAATTTGTTTATTAATTACAGCTTTAGTGCAAAGATATTAATCATCAGAGACAGTTGGGTTTTTGTGTTTGTTTTTTTTTTGTGAAATGCCATCTCTGATCAAATCTTATTGTTTTATAATTGATCATATTAATTAACTGTGATGTGATTTTTGTCACAGCCCAGTTATAGCACTGTTTGATTTGGTGGTTCTCAAACTGTGGGGAATAAACCACAAAGCAAACCTATATATTGCATCTATGGATTTTATAAAGATGAACTAAATTACAGATGAAAAGTGAAATAAATGCTCGAGTTCCCTCGGCCTTCCTTTTTATTTTTTTTAAATGCCCAACAGGGGCCAGTAGCTGTGGTTGCAAATGCACTTTCCCACATATGCCAATGTCATTTATTTGGGGGGGTGGTGGTGTCATACTGAGTAAAAAAAAATAAAGCTGATTCATTAAATTTTGGGCATTTTAAATGTCAAAAAGTTGGATTATCCGCAATATACTCGTTGGCTAGTGGCAGTCAGAAGTTGTTAGCTAATGCATTTTCTTGATTTATGGTGTCACTGGATATAATGCTGTCACTACCATTGTATTATAAAGCTGTTGCGGCTGCGGACACCTTCCTTCAGTAGATTCACACTTCAAATATGGAAGTATGTCAGTGAGATTGGCTCACTGGAAAATGCTCTGCATTTACCTACACTAATAATTATATTAATACTGCAAGTATCAATAAAATTATGTGTATGTAGTATTTATTTTGCTGTATTCTCAGCCCCACCCATAAGATCCACCCATGTCTCATCAGATATGATTTCAAAATGCCAAGATGGTGATGGGGAAAACTGTTATTTTGAGGCTTCATAATAGGACCAATGGGTGACATCACTGTAGCTGCCCCCCCCCTTTTTTTTTAATACATATAAAAATCAGGTTTGTTACCAGCCCCACTTGCATGGTTGGTATTGTTTTCCCCTTGTGCGGCTCTATATCGTTGAGAGAACACGTGGTCCTGTAGATGCCTTTTACCGCTGGCACAATCACAAATACTTTGGCAGGTGTTTGTGTTGGTCTGTTGGCTTGTAGGTCAACTGATTTTTGTGACTGTGATGGTGCTATAAACCTTCACAGGTCTGTAGTTGAAATCAAAAGTAAAAGGTCTGATTATAGATATGGTCTGATAAAGTGGCTGTTGGTGTTTTCCGTCATGAAAGGCGTCTCAAAGTCTTTCTGATTCAGCTGCTGTCTGTGCGCTCTCGGGCAGCCACGGAAATACAGTAGCAGTAGAAAGGCAGGCACTTAAGGTGAATACCCATCCAATACACAAATGCCCTCACAAATGTTTTGAGGCAGACACACCCTGTCTGCTGTTGGATAATTGAGTTGATGTTTTATGTCAAACTGCTTGCACAGCAGGCAAAAAGCATGTATACTTTTCCCTTTAGTCATGCATCAGTTTTGTATGTAATTATGAACATTTAAGAATATTTGTCATGGATAAAGACAACGGTACATGTATGATAAATCCAAATAGAATTTAATAAGGATTTGTATAAAACATAAATGGGCCCACTGTCATTTTTCTGGTTAAAATAGCTCAGTTGCTTAAGGATTGAAGGTAGAGGAGCAGGGACATCTTGTTTCACACTGAGCTGTAGAGCTGCTCCAAGGCCCAGTGTGAGATAAATAAGAATTATTTTTAAACTGTGAATCATCCAAAGCTACTCTGATCCAAGAATTTAAAAAAAATGTGCAGCAGAAAATGAGCATAATGGTCATCTTTAAGCAACTGCTAGACTTTGACTTGTATCTGAATGCATATCTCATCTCAAATGCACATCCTCTCATTTTTATCAGCAGATATTCATTAATATATTAATTAAAATCTTCTGATAATCTTGATCAGATTGTGTCATTCAGCTCTGTTTTGAACTGTGGTTAAATATTGACCTTATGTGTCGTGTTCCTGAGTAACAAAAACATTACATTTATGTCTCCACTGTACTTCACTGTTTGTCTGATCATTGTACTGTAAAGCATGTTCAGCATACCCAGGATTTATTCAGTTTTCTGGCTTTCCCACCCTAAAATCAGAACTGAGGGTAGCAGTCAGACAAAGGTGATTGATAAATTAACCCAAGATTTCCCAGTGTAGTTCCTATAAGAGGAGGTGGGACAGCATATGACCAGTCAAAAACATGGAAAGGTCTGCTGCCAGCAGAACAGCTGATTTTTACAAAGGAACATAACTGTCATGCATAAAGTGCTGTATGATATTCTGAGCTTTAAGCACTTTAGACAGTAAGATGGGAAAAGAGAGAGTATACTCGTAACTCCAGCATATCTGAAGCCAGGAAGGAAATGTGGTAAAAATACTGTGCAAGATAAGACTCGTGCGTATCATAGCTCTATCTTTAAGACACAGGACAATCTGCTAGATTACAGAAAATGACTGTTTAGATGTTCAGCTTAGATGTTCAGCTCAGATTGTTTTTAACAGTCTGAGAGCCAAAACAAATCAAGGTTCTTTCTGTATTCAGTAGTAGCTTGAACAAAATTTTGATGACTGCCAAGTTACGCACATAGGAAGTAACAAGTGAAACAAACACAGAGAAACTTTCTTGTTTCTCGATATTTCTTGGACATGCTGCTCTGACAAACTTACTGGTGTCGGTGGAAGTCTGAGGACTGTCCTTATTTTCCTACAGTAAATTTTTGTTCGTGTGTAAAACCTTAAGCACTTTCCCAAAGCTTTTCTGGAGACAGGAAGCTTGTTTATGTTCAGTGTGGATTTGAGTTGAGTCGTTTTCCATGACTAATCTTGTAATTACAGTGTTAGTAGTTGGTTTGGTGTGTCTTGGGCTTCTTGGAGGACCTGCCAGAATGTTTCCTGTTTTGGTTGAGTTGTGTGTTTTTTGGCTTTTGGCCAAACTCTGCATCAGCTGCCTGTCCAACCCGGGGTATTCATCCCCCTGAAACAATTCACCTGAATCAGTTCTCATAACAACTTGCACCTCAGGAAGCGCAAACTGGCAGTGGCATCCGCTTTGAAAATAAAATAATAAATTCTCTTGAATACAAACGTACTCTCCCCAGTCCTGCCAAAATGGAATGATGACTCATCTCACTGCAATACACAGATGATCCTCATTAGCAACTTAATGTAGCACAGCCTTGTGAACGTGCTCAGTCCTCACATTAATAGTCTACAAAGCATAAAGTCAGCCTTCTGGAAAAATGTAAACTAAATGATGTTTTTGTCACTTGTGATTTGTTGGGAGATGACTAAAGGCCATAGCCCTTCAATTTGAGTGGCATATTGGGACAGGAGGGTGTTTAGAGTGTGGCTGAAGTGTCAGAGGACAAGAGCGTTGGCTTTCAAAACAAGCTGGCATTTCCATCAAGGGCAGACTGTCTGAAAGGGAAGATGGAAAAAGAAGCCTGTCTTGGCATCTTACTCTCTCTCCCTCCATCTGTGTCCTACCTGTTGACCCAAATACAGTCGGTATCGGTTTTGTTTCTGTGGAATCGACATGCTCAGTTGATGAAGCCACAAAGGCTATGACAAATTTTTATAGATTAATCTATAATTATTTAAAGAAATTGAGTAACCTCCAGGTAGAGGGTGCTAAAATGTTACCCACTATAATGCAGTGGCACATTTCCTGTGCATAGCTAAGCATAAATGATGAGACAAGCAAACAGAGGGTGTGTGCAGCCAGTCACTGCTACGACATGAACAGGCATAATAAACTTTGTTTTCCATTGCTTACTCTCTTGGCTTGTAGCTTTGTACATCAGGTCGTCGGGGTAACCTGTCTGGTCTGCAGGGAAACTGTGGCACAGCTCCTCCCTCTCACAAAAGCCACATGCTTGTTTGATACATGTGACTATTCTGTTGCACATGACTTGGATATGTGTGTATACTTACCAACAGGTCAGTCAATCTGATGCTTGTTTCAGAGAGAACGTGTCAGGTTTCACTGGCAATCGGGGACAGAACTGAGTCAGGGGCTGGAGCATAGCTGTCCACCTAAAGTTTGACACCATGAAGATCTGGAGCCCGACTCTGGCGGCGTCGGCCGTCTGCCAATGTCTGGTGTGAGATGCATGACTGCAATTCGAAACGCAGACCATGCTTGTTCCCGAAAGCCATGAAGGCTATTTGCAGAGGTGTTTACAGATCATGCGCTTGTTTATGATACATTCCCTCCACCACATGTGGTGGCTCTGTGAAGCTGTAATAAATCATCAGCTTTAATTCTCTCAGTGGCAGGCTCGCTGTAAACAAACAGCCTGTGGAGGAGAGTCCATGAACTGAAGCTCAATATGAGTAATTTAATAGTTTGTACCTAGTTTGCATCACATGATTGATCTTCAGACATTTGTGATTTGAATTTACTTTGAATTATGGTAACAGGTTTGAAGCAATGAAGAACTTTCTATATATAACCAAGCAGACCACTGAGTCTCAGGTTAAAGGCCACGGTGTTGCAGTCAGGGTGTTTGTGCTTCTGAGTTTGATGTGAATATAAATGTGTTAGATGACTGTAGGAGTTTCTCTTAAGCTGTGTTTAATTATGCAATTTAAATTTCTCTTTTTTCCAAACCTCAAAGAAATGCTGAAACTTATTTTATTTGTCCACACGTAGCCCACTTGGATCTCAAGTGGGCTGATGCAGTAAAACTCCTGCATGAGACCCTATGTGGGGAAAAATGGTGTAAAGACAAAGTTCAGTTCTGGGTTTCTGGTGAAGCACCCTCTTTACAACCAGTTACACCCAGAAACTGCTAGCAACCTCCAGTAATCATCTGTCAGAATTCATTTTTCCACAGCGACCACTGGTTGCCAGGGTGTTGCAGACCAGACTCTATGCCTGTGTGACTGAGGCCTTACTGAATGAAGTAAAACCAGCACAGCAAATATCAGATGACCTTGAAGTTGCTCATTATAAGAGTGTGAAGTACAGTAGAAGAAGGACACTGGTGACACTTGTTGGGAAACGCTTGTTGTGCTTGTAGTAACATGACCTGTCACGAGCTGATTTCATTTCTGCTGTTTGTGTGAGGAGCCTCAGGAAAAGAAGAAAGCGTTGCTAATATTTAGTTGCTGTGAGTGAGACAAATGCAAACATTTTACCACATTTATATTGGACCTGTTCAATTCATCATTCTGCTATTTTTATTATTTCTTTAGATTTTACTTTGTAAAATTAGTAAAGCAGTGTTTAAGGCAGCATCAGGCATGATTCCTCACATTGAAGGTAATAGCTGATGGATTTTTACACTGATATCTGATCAAAAGTTGGAATGGAGCGTCCTCATTTTTAATGAGCCTGACATTTCTGAGGTAGAATAAGTAAAAAAAAAAAAATAATAATAAATGTCAGCAGTGTCAGGTTTTCCACATTCCAGTGGGTCTGTTAAACATGTTGAGTAATTAAATGCTGGATCACACTTCGCAAGGCTTTCCAGTAGCCACTTCTCGCCCCTGGGCAGCAGGTTTGACACCCCTGGCTTTAAATGGATCCAACAAACGAGCGGGCAGTATCATGTTAAATTGCCACAGGTGCTTCATAGTTGCTAGTTATATGAACATGCTTAATGAAGTTAAAATAAGGTGTGTGTGAAGGAACAAGCTAAGAGGTTTACGTCAGCAGTGGATTAGGCATTAGTCATGAGTGCCCAAGTTTCACTTCTCTGTCTAAGTTGGAGATGCCCTGCGGTGTTGTAAGCGCATGAAAGCATTCCCATAAAACTTTATTTATCTAGCTGTGGTCTTGGTAATTTGTCACTCTGCAGATTTTAATAGTGCATTCTGGTATCTCCTCATTTGCTGATGGTTTCTGTTTTGTTCTGTCAGGTGTAAGGGTAGATTGAAGAGCGCCAGTTGTTTCCATCCAGTTTAGTTTGGCAGGTTTGCAGCTCTTCATTCAAGTTTCTGCTGAAGTGCAGTCACAGTAAACAAGAACTTTGAGGCAGGAAGCATATGTCTCTAAAACATTTTACATCTCATTATTTTATGGCAGTTGTATAAATTTACACAAAATAATTTAAAAAAACAAAAAAAAAACCCCAAAACATTTACACAAGTATTAAAAAATGTTTCTCCATGTTTCTCTCTGCAGTTCCTGGTTAGGGGGGTCTCTGATGCCCTGCTCCATCCCTCAGGCTCCGGGGCCTCTGTCGTGTTCCTGATGCCCCTCACCCACAGCTGAAGATCCCGGGTGGGCGAGGGACGGTCAGGGATCACTCTCTCGGCGTGCTACTGCACAAGGTGAAGGTCCTCAATATCTCACACGGAGCTGCAGTCCAATTTTGTAAATCATCCTCTCCACGTGTGGCCAGTCTAACCACACACATGCAAAGTGGTGCCATAATGCATGCAAAGATCAGGCTCTTAATGCTGCTGTGGTGAGAGTCCTACATTAGTAGTCATCGGGCGGGGTCTTTATTTCAGATTAAATAGGGTTTAATAA
>VVHJ01061831.1:0-17847 GCA_015107715.1 Tylochromis polylepis | reverse complement strand
CACGCCGCTGTTGATCAATAGAATTAAATGGCATATTACCCGATAAATACACGTCTACATTTTATACGTGTTTTATTGTCCCTGTGCTTTGCCTGGCTATTGGGGATTAACAATTAAAAATAAAAGCTGATTCTAACACTTGTTGCTATCCGTTTTACCTTAAGAAAGAGACAGGCAGACTAGCTGATTTGAAAACGGCGCGGACGCAGAACAAAAGACTTCCCCACAGGTGGTACAGACACAAGTTTGATAAAAGTGTCGCAAATTTAAATCATGCTGCATCAATGCGCTGATACCAACCTTACCCTCTCAAATCATAAAGCATGTAGTCTTTCTATAAGACTTCTCCATAGTGTTATGATAAAGTAATTATGTGCTTGTGTAACTTCAGGATAAAAACCATAATATCACTTTTATAAAGCAGATAAAACCTGATTAAAACACACCCACTGGAGGAGGAGGAGGAGGAGACTAGCCGTGCACGTACGTGGACGAGGTGGGAGTTTTCGGCCGAGTGATTGCGCGTACATGAACGTGCATGTGCGCGTGCACGCGCGTGCACGAGGGGTGGGAGGCGCACCCCCCCCCAACCCCCCCCCCACAATGGTGGGAGATATATTCTTCTGGGCCTTTCTATGTGGAGAAAAGACAGTCTATTTCTATTTTTTGCACAGCACATCCCGTCTTTACTGTCTTTACGTTTTTTGTTTATTTTTTAGTTTCAAAATTTCAACTTTATTTAATCTTGAAATTTTGACTTTATTGTCAAAATGATCAGTAATATATTTTTTTTTAAGTGGTCTTAACATTCCTTCATACTTTCAGGAGAAAACTTAAAAAAAAAAAAACTTAGATTGCTTTGCTTCCTGTTTTGGCTTCCTATATTTCTTCACTAGCACTAATGTGGTGCATTTTACACTCAGACGATCATTCAGAAGACTGTAGTGAATCAAGCTACAGTATAAATGGCTAATGGGGCTGTGATGTCACAGCTGATACACACCAACAACCAACGTCACAACTTTAAACTAAGCTCAACTTTGTACTATGCTCCATCTTTTCCATTTCCTTTCTGCAGTAGTTTACCAAGCTATTCCACTATTCACAAGAATAAATGAAATGGAATCAGTCAACAAATTGTTTTTTACTTTGTGTTTATTTTGTGAAGTGTAATTGTTAAATTATAACAAGTACAAAACTGAAATCTTCATTATATTCTTAGCTTCGTAGCTTTAAATTACCAGCTTGGTTATTCATCAGAACACTTAAAACACCTTTCACAAGGCATCAAATAAGCACCAAATTTACTGATTGAGGCTTGTGTGGATCTTCTGAGGTTCTCATTAAAACATGAGGGATGTGAATTCAAGCCATGGGAAGATCATGATATGCTGCATACTGTCCAGTCACTTGATGATAAATCTGTCCAAGAAAAAAAAACTGTAAAAACCGTATGTATAAACAAAAATAAGACATGTTACAAATACAGTGTGTTTACTGAGTACCCACCTGCCTCTCAATGTCAGCCAACAGGCTGCTGGCTCCCACGCGAAAAAGGCCAGGACAGAGCCAATCATCTCCCAGCTCTTCTTTGATAAGAGTTAGCCAAACCAAAGACTCTTCAGCTGTTCTGATCCCCCCTGCTGGCTTAAAGCCCACCTAAAAGAAGGCATGCACACCTCTGTCAATAAAACACAGAACACACTTGGAGCATGATTACACATCTAAAAAGATGGTACTTGTAAATAAATATGCCTACAAGTGTTATGTGCGCATGCGTCAACCAGCAGTTGGACTCAGGCTGTATTATTTGCCAGGAAATTTACCCATGTGATCTTGGTGGCTGTTTATGTTCCTCCCTCTGCTCACCCCAGAGCTGCATGTGACATTATTCACTCTGCCAGAGCCCGGTTACAGACTTAGCACCCGAGTGCCTTCTACCATGTCACCTTGGATAATACACTGCCAACTTTCACACAGTATAGCCCCTGCTCCATTAGTACCTATGCAGATCGGCTCGGCATGGTTCACCACGGTTTTCAAGGTATTTCCATTAGGTCACAGTGGTACCTGGTACTTTTTTGGTACCTGCTCGCCCGGGGTTCCAAGCGATCCAAGCAGGTACTAAAATGTGACGTCGTTAGAATCCATGCTACCAATTGGCTGGTCAGTAGCGTCACTCAATGAGTCATGAAAGCATCTCGTTCACGAAAATCAAACCCGCCGTTTTTGAAACCTGGCAATAAGGGAAATGGCTACAAAAAAAACAACGCTGTGGTCCCTGAATCTGACAAAAAGCCACAGACTGAGGAGCAGGTATATCGTCGCCTTGACATCGACTTTTACTAGACTGTAATGGACTGTCCAGTTGTGGTGATCCATGGCGACTCGATCTGAGTAGGTACTAATGGAAAAGGGGCTTATGTGAACCTCACAGTGCGGACATTAATGGGCTAACTGAATGTATCACTGACTATATAACCTTTTGCACCGACTCCATTGTCCGCACTCTGACTGTCCATTGTTAGCCAAATAACAAGCCGTGGATGACTAAGGACATCAAAGAACAGAGCCAATGAGTTGAAAATGTTCTTCATCAGATCTGACATTCCAGTTAATGCTCACCCCACTACTGACTTACCTGTAGTCAGCCTGCAATCCACAGCCATGCCACTCTCTCATCACATTGCACCGCAGCCTTCTGTAAAAGTCCTAACACCCTTCCCCTACCTGTCATTTTCATTTATGACCAGGTTCAGAGACAAATGAGAAGACTCCACTCAGGCAAGTCTGCTGGACTTTCATAAACTGTTCATGATCAGGCTGAGTATGCAGAGGGTCCCAGTGCTGTGGAAGATGTTATGCCTCGTTCCTGTAGCAAAGATGCCACGTCCCAATGGCCCCCAGGATTACAGACATGTGCCACTGACTTCCACGTCATGAAGACCCTGGAAAGACTCATCGTTTACCAGCTCCGACCTATTGTCAGTCCACATCAGGATCCCCTTCAGTTCGCTTACCAGCCCCGCCGCAGAGCTGAGGACGCCATCATCTACCTGCTCAATCGTGTCTACGCCAATCTGGACCAGCCGGCAAGCACTGTGAGGGTCATGTTTTTCATTCTCCTGGGTGACAAGCTCACAGCGATGCAGGTGGATGCCTCTTGTGTCCTTGATTGTTGACTACCTGACAGGAAGACCATAATATGTGTGTCTTCAACATTGTGTGTCTGACAAGGCAATCAGCAAGGGGCACCACAAGGGACCGTCCTCTCCCCTTTCCTCTTCACCCTTTACATCACAGACTCCAGCCACTGCACAGAGACCTGTCATCTACAGAAGCTTTCTTATGACTCTGTGGTGGTTGGATGGATCAGTGAGGGTGATGAGACAGAGTATCAGGCTATGGTTGACTCCTTGGTCATGTGGTGTGAGCAGAATCATCTGCAGTTCAAAGTGACAAAGACCAAAGAATTGATTGTGGACTTCAGGAGGGCCAGGAAACCTGTGACCCCTGTATGATTCCAGGGGCTCGATGTGGACATTGTGGAGGACTATACATACTTCAGAGTACACACTGATAATAAACTAGACTGGACTTAAATCACCACTGCATTCTACAGAAAGGGCCAGAGTTTTCTGTATTTTCTGAGGTGGCTGAGGTCTTTTAACATCTTTCAGACAATGCTCAGGATTGTCTACAAGTCTGTTGTGGCCAGTGCCATCCTCTATGCTGTTGCATGCTGGAGCAGCAAGTTGAGGGTCACAAATGCCAACAGACTCAGTAAACTGATCCGCAAGACCAGTAATGTTGTGGGGATGAAGCTGGACTCCCTTGAAGTGGTGTCAGAGAGGCAGATATATATGGACATTTACAATTGAGCTATTTGTATATATTAGAGCTCTTTCTTATATTTTCTAACTTTGTAATGTATTGTATTATTTAATTTAGTGCAGTCTGTTACTGTTCTTATTATCTTGGAGCAACTGTAACCACATAATTTCCTTAGGGATTAATAAAGTGTTCTGATTATTTAATAAACTGCTGATCTCCTGGGTTTTTCCTGCACAGCCATTTCCACAGTTTAGAGAGAATGGTCTAAAATATCCAGTGAATGGTGGTTCTCTGGGCAAAAATGCCTTGTTGATCCCAGAGCTCAAAGGGAAAATAGCCAGATTTCAGCCACACTGCTTTAAACTGATTGGCAGGCAACAGTAATTCAAAAGCCCCTGTTCCATTAGTATCTATGCAGATCGACTCAGCACAGTTCGCCATGGATTTCAAGGTTTTCCATTAGGTCATAGTACCTGGTACCAGGTACTATTTTTATTACCTGCTTGCTCGGGGTTCCAAGCGAGCCGAGCAAGTACTAAAATGTGACATCGTCACACTGCATGCCACCGATTGGCTGGTTAGCAGCGTTACTCGATGCAGTTTTAATTCTCGTTCATGAAAATCAAAACCACCATTTTTGAAACCCGGCAACGAGGGAAATGGCTATAAAAAAAACAACGCCATGTTCCCCCGAGTCTGACGAAAAGCCACAGACCGAGCAGCAGGTATATTCTTGCCTCGACATCCACCTTTTTTGTAGCATTCGTGTCACATATTAATTATGTTCAGACACATTGCTATGACGACAAGCACACACATTGGGTTGTAATAGAAAACCAGTCGATCCGAGTCGAGTCATGGCGAGTCGATCCAAGTAGGTACTAATGGGAAAGAAGCTAAATAACCACCCATTACAACCAAGCAACGCAGAAGAGCATCTGTGAATCCACATCAACCCTTAAAGCTACAACAGCAGAACACCACACCAAGTGCCACTCCTCTCAGGGAAGGAGTAACAAACAAAATAAAGATAATTAAAAACATTGCTGCTCTGATGTGTCTTAATGTCATCTGCGGCATCAAATGGTAGCATCAGAATTTGGCTTAAACAACATGAAATCTTCTAATGGCTCCTTCTGGTAAGATAATGTCACAAAGCTCAAATCATCTCAAATCAGTTTCTTGATTATCACAATGAGTTCACTGTACTTAAATGGCCCCCATAGGCACCAGCCTCCAACAAAATAACTTTGGAAGGTGATCAAAGGTGAAATTCACATTATGAATGTGGAGCTGACAAATCTCCAGCAACTGCATAGTGTTATCATGTCAATATGTACCAAAATCTCTGAAAATGTTTCTCCCACCTTGTTGAATCCATGCCACTAAGAATTAAGTTCTCAAGACAAAAGCAGGGTCCACCCATAACTAGCAATGTGTAACTCATAAAGTTGTTGAGTGTTTTAATCTTGGAAGATTTTAATCAATTTTCCAAGAAATTTTGCTTTAAGATTAGATTATACTATTTAGATTATACAGTAATAAAAGGAAAACCATCCAATTTTTACAGTATTCACTAAATACAAAATTTACTAAATACAGAGAGTACACTGACTCTGACAAGTCTAGATCGTACTAGCCTATGATTGATTATTGTTCTATCTCTAAGAAATACTTAAGCACATGTAATGGTGACTTCAAATTTATTAAATTGTCATGCAGCATACGCACACTGCCCTGTAAATGTTAAGCGTTGTTCAGATTTTTGCTGCATCTTGCTTAATGAAACTGAGCAGAATTAAGTTCCTACTGTTTGGTAAAATGGTAAATGATAAATGGATTGGTTCTTATATACCATTTTCTAGTCTACTTGAGCACTCAAAGTGCTTTATACAACATATGCTGCCTCATTCCACATTCATACAAGTACTTCTTTCTATGTCTAAGTACTTTTTGTCTAGTAATCACATGCATTCACACTCCAGTGAACACATTTGAGAACATGATGCTGGTTTTAGGCACATTAATAAATGTAGTAATTCTTCTACAGAAGACAACCTCCAGTCAGTTGATCTACAGTGTATAGTCCACTATGAATATTCACAACCCACTGTACCTTGTGGCCTGTACGCATGAAGTAGTCACAGATGGCTCTCACCATCACTATGGCAACAGGGTAAGTAGCATTGACAGTCTCCTTCCCTGTAGATGTCTTGATGAAGTCTGAACCTGCCGTGTTTAAACAGATGAGATGTCTTCAACAAAAGCATGTACTGAAGTTATGTTGTATGCATCACTCATCTGTCAGGCTTTGACTTCAAATTTATATGGCAAGATGAAATATAGATGAGCTTCTACAACAGGGAAACAGCTTAAGGACCGTGTTTACATGCAGGTAGACATGGACAGTACATTACACTGACAGTATGCCCTGGCCCGAGAAGAACATATGCTGCTGCAATGGCAACAAATGACAGCTTAATGTTCATCAATAAAAATCTTTTTTTTTTCCTTGCCTTCCTTCATAGCCAATTATATTTTATCAGCTTGACTGATAAAAATAGAAGATGAAATGACGCAGTTTAACAGATTACCCACAAACTGCAGACTGCAGGGGCAGAAAAAAAAAGAAAATCCACCCTTCTGCCTCCCTGAGTTATAATGACTGTTCATTACTGAACAGAACAAGATGAAAATTTTCCAGTTCATTAAAGACATGTTATATGTATTTTTTCAGTCAGGTCTTTTTTTCAGCTTCTCTCCCCTCTTTCTCAAACTGGCATAATCCTTAAGATTCGTTATACGGAGTCTTAATTACCAGATAATGGATAATGGTTATTAAATGTGGGTGGCGGTAATGAAGCTCTATTCATTTGCGTGGGCAGGGAGACACTGGCGGGGAACAGCAGAGTAAAAAAGGCTATATCAGAGATTAATAGGTAAAATTATCATTCAATTTCAGGAATCTCATATGCAATTCATGGGAACAAGAGGAGATTAAGGAGCAAGTGTGGTGACAAAAGCAATGTATTTTAATGACGATCTCTATCAGAGCCCCTGACAATTTAGGTCTGTAATCGGCTTACTATGTGATGGTTAGTTAAGCATACTCGCGTGTGTGTGTGTGTCACAGAGAGTGAGTGAGTGAGAGAGAGCTCTGTGCTCATCATATTTGGCTTTTTTAGCAGCCAAAAAAAAAAAAGAACCTAAGTGACATCACCACAAAGTGGATAACAGCAAGAATTGCACCAGGATTTTTGTTGAATTACACTTTATATGACGTAAATGTTCTTACATATACTAGAGGTATTCAGGCACTGGCGTGACTGCAGATCACCTGTTATTTAAGCAGTGTTAAGAGCACAGAATAATTCAATTTTGGGTCACTTTTATGTATGCAAAAAGATGAAAATGCTATTGTTAGATAACCAACGAAAACATGGGTCTGAAATGATTCCTGTGTATTAACTTATTCGTTAAGAAGGTTGTCTAAGTAATTTTAATAGCTACTAGAGCGAAAAGCCCAGAAAGTGGTTTGGGCAGTTTTACACTGGATGCCTTTCCTGGTGCAAGCCCAAAGGGCATTTGATACTCTGTCTGGAATCAAAACAGTGGCCTACAAATCTCTGCATTATGATTTCACACCTTTGATCAAAACCATGAACTCAAGTCTCTTTACTTAACGTTAAGTGGACACGAAACCCTACACGTATAAAGGCTAATTTACACCATGGAGCCCTATTCTCAAAAACTGTCATAAATTTAACTCTATGTGAAGATGGATTTAAAAAAATAAGTGTTTAAAGTTAAAGTTTAGTCCCATCTTGTGCAGTACAGAACATGACATCACTGGGTTGCTTGGTTGGTTGCTGCTAATAGACTTCCATTAGTTTATGTTAGATAACTAGTGACAGAACCAATATCTCAGTGGAAACAAAAAGACTAAAAATAAAAAGCAGTCTAAGGGTGTCACTTTTGTATTGTCACTGGCTGCAACAATGAGTTACGTTAAGAAATCAACCATATACTGTCCACTTTCACTCTCTCTCTAAAGCAGTATGTGGTTGTTCATTGTTTGGTAAGCTGGACTAAAACGGGAAAATCCACTTGTTACACATCGGGTTGATGCATACGATAATGGCTTGAATGGTGTGGAAGGTTGCGGTGTGGGGACAAAAAAGGTATCCAGCTACTACACAAGTTAGGTCATAAATTTCTCGCAGAAGTCTAAATCAAGCTTTAAAGCATAATGTTCAGGTTTATAGAACACTTTATAAATGACAACATTGTGGAGGAGAACCTGTTTGAGATAGGTACACCAGTGGTTCATCAGACCAACAAGCTGGGGTCCAACACTGTTTGATTTTTCCTCGCTAGGCAGAGTATACAGAGCTGTGCAATCAGCTGGCAGAGCAGAGAGCAGATGTCCACAAGATGCAATCATTTTATGGAATAAAATTGTCTTTTTTTCCCCCCCAGCACCCCAAACAGTTTACATCATAAGTGGTGCATCACACACAAACATAACAAAATTCCTTTCCAAAGCATGATTGGGAATCTTAATGTCATCAAAATCTCAGCAGAAAAAAAAAAAAAAATCTCTGTTAGACTCTCCTTCAATTACCTTTGGATTTTCGCTTTTCAAAAAAAAGAAAAAAAAATCATCAGTGTCTGACTCCAGCTTGTCAGTCTGGTGAAGCACCAGTAAACCTTACTCAAACAGGCTCTCCCCCACACTGTTCTCATTTATAAAGTGTCCTACAAACCTGAACATTACAGCTAACAGGTAGACTTTCCCATTTTAGTGCAGCGAGCCAAAGAATGACAAACAACTCAAGCGACAGGGAGTGAAATTGGACAGTATATTGTTGCAGCCAGAGGCAGTAGAAAATTACCCCCTTAGACTGCTTTTTATTTTTAGTTTCTTTATTTTCCAATGGGTTATTGGTTCTGTCAGTAGTTAGCAAACATAAACTAATGTAAGTCTATTAGCAGCAACCAACCAAGCAACCCAGTGACCTCATGTTCTGTACTAGCACAAGATAGTGCTAAACATGTTCTAAAAACTTTAAACACTTATTTCTTAAACCTAGCTTCACAGACAGAGTTAAATCTGTGAAGGTTTTTTTTTTTTTAGAGTAGGCCTCCATGGCGTAAATTAGCCTTTATACGTGTAGTGTTTCATGTCCACTTTAAAGAAATTAAGATTCAAAAAGGTGACATTAATACAGTGCTTTCTTATTACATCAACAGCCCAAACTTCTCATCTTTAAATTGAAATTAATAAAAGCAAACAGAGAAAACTTACAAATATAAAGCTGGAATCATGGTATTTTTATTTTATGATCACCCAGCTTTACTCGTATAGAAAATTTAATCTATATTAAACTATTAAATGAAGACACAGACACAGACACACACACACACACAATACGGTACAACACACTATTTAGTTGTGAGACTGACCAGCCATCATAGCAACCATGCTGGCTTTGTAGACATTGGTGAACGAGCCCAGCTCTCCAACAGCCAGGATGGTCTTCATGTGGGCATTGCCACAAGCCTCCCGAAACTGACGGATCTCATCATACATGGCTGTAGAGGTAGACACAAAACTGAAAACACTTAACATATTTTATGCATGCCACTCATCTGGGGGAATACTGAAGGCCAGCTAAGTTGAAGGAGGTGACATGGGGCAGTTAGGTCTAGCCTTCTCTGCTTAGTCTGCTCCCCTTATGACGCAGACCCAGAGAAGTGACAGAAAATGGGCAGACTAATGGATAAGTGAATGATTTTTTTTTTTGTAACTGGCATTTCCATTGGCAAGAATGAACAAAAATGTCATCATGTATTAAAAATCTTACAAAAGGCTAAGAAAACAAAATATTACTGCTACAGTCTATATTTAAAAACTATATTAAACACCTATATCTAAATTAAAACTTGCTAGAACTATGCTTTTGATCACATGCAATCACAGTAACGTGCTAAAATTACTTTGCGTCATTCATGTGACAGTGAGGTTCCAGCATACCTTCCCACTGTCCTGTAATGGCCAGCATCCTGTTGACGACAATGTCGATCTCCGTAGCACCGTGAGTCACTGCTATGCGGACTTCCTGCAAGCGGGTCTCCAGTGGTGTCTGGCCAGCTGGGAAGCCAGTGGCCACTGGGAGAAGCAGACAGATAACACAGTGGAGCCCAAATGCAAGCCTTTTATTTTCCAAATTACACAGAGTCTTACACACTTTATCTGACCATTAATTTTTCTATATTAAAGGGTTGTCTTAGGTACGACTCCCTTTTAAGTGACTTACCAGAGGCAACAGGAAGGCTGGAGTTGGCTGCTTTAAGTGATCTGACCGCATCAGTCACACGAGATGGATACACACATACTGCTGCTGTTGTCACGCCTGACATCAGGGATCAAAGCAATGAAAAAGAAATGTGGTGATAAACTGGTCTGTGTCTCCCTCTGCAGGTTGACTAGATGTCTGAACAGTCTGGCATCCTCAACGGCTACAGAAGCTAAAAATGTGATTTTTATCTGTTCATTCTTTTATTGTCTTATCCAAAGAAGTTAGACTTACTGCCAACTTCTAGAAGGTATCAAGCTAAACTCAAAATTGAATTACCTAAATCATTTGTTTTATTTTAGTGTACTTAGAGAAAAGAGGGATGATGCTATGAAAAGCAGATACAAATTTAAGTAATCAAGTCTTCTGTCTTTTTTTAAAATAATAAAGCACACACAAATGTGTTTTATTTTAAACAAATCTGTGAACTGTACAATAAAGGTGCTTTTGTGAAAAAGAAGGTACATCCACTTTCGATTCTAAGGTTTTATGTATAATGTTTTACATATAGAATTTAAATTACAGGCCTTCTTTGTGTTAGCTGAGTTGACAAAATATGAAATTCTTCTGCACAAAATAATCCCAATGAATGCTACTTACTCATCAGGTAATGATGATAAATATGATGATAAAACTGTGATTTAAAAAAAGCTCTAAAAAAACATTAAAAAACAAAAATGAAATTGTGGTAGCAGAAAATTGTTAATTAGAAATTTACCGCATAGAGTGGTAAATTAAACATTTTAATTCAAGTTAATTATATGTTGCACTGATCTTATTAATGTGCAATGGTAGTTAATGGTTCAAAGCTGGCACAATGCAGGCTGTACCTCCCTGTGTTTGGCTTTCTCTGTGAATGGATGTTATAAATGAGCAACACAGAAACTAAATGGATGACAGCCGTCTTAACTACGAATGCTCTGTAGTACACTGGCTTCAAAAGAAAAAAAAAAGCAGCCATGTGTGTATTTGTCAGTATGTATTTCTCAGAATAAACTGGAATATAGTAACCAAAGTAGCAGAAGCAACAAAAGTGGTGTCTAACCATATTCTGCACAGACACGTGGACACTAGCATAAAAACCAGTGCTATTGCTGCAAGCACTGCTAAGATTAGCCAAACTATGCAAACTAATCTAAAACTTTGTGTGCAACATAATACACTGTGCAAAGTAATGCACATTTCAGCCACATTTAAGACATTATTTGATTAATGATGAATGTGATTAACAGTGTGATTAAGCTTCTAAAATGCACATGTAATATTTGTTTGACCAATGTTTTAATTTCATCCATTTAAGGTGAGCCCAGTTTTAGATGTTTTCAGAGGTTCTTTTGTCTTTTAGAATTAATTACTAATTTTTTTCCCCTCTCATCTAAATGACTAGTTGCCAATCTCATCCCTAATCTGGACTTTAACTGGGACATGGCAACAACTTGGTTATTTAGTTTTTCAGCAAATCAGCAAATGGGAAAATCTTCTGCTTTTAAAGTAATCACACTTGCTAATAATCAGTTAATCAAGCACACTTGATTACCAGCACACAACTGCTACTTACACTTTTAAATCTTATGGAAGCAGTAAGGGTGTGCTTAGTTTCTCCCCACACGACTTCTCCATTTTGTTTTTGTTAAATAAATAATAATGAAGTGTGGTATGTCATGGGTTTTTGTTCACCCAAGATGATATTTTTCCAATGTTAAGACCTGTTAAGCATTACGTGATTTATATATTATGTCCTGATAGGTAAAATCTTAAAATGGAAACAGGGTATACTTTCTTTTTCACATGATGTGGATGGGATTTTGCTGGCATGATTTGGGAAAACTGCAAAACAATACAAATTTGTTCTGAATGATTCCTTTTATACTATGATGCTCTACACAACAATATTCAAAACATCAAATGAGCAGATATAGTTCTTTTACCTATAGAGACTTTGAAAATGAATACCAAGTTGCAGTGAAGCTATTATGACAGGATATGGTAGCTCACTATTTATTAATAATTATTTTATTATTTTATGACACTAACATTTTTTTTCAGTAGTTTTTCTGAAAGAAGCAAGGGCGTACCTTTGTTGTGCATATCAATCTTCTTGAGCAGGTCATATCGAACAGGCTGGATAGCTTTCAAACAGAGCCTATGGACATTGGAGAACGTATCATCTCCAGCCAGAGTTGTCAGGTCAATAAATGTTACAGCGTTCAGCAACCAAGCAGCCTGCCGGAAAAAGCAAAATAAATGACCCTCAGAAAAGCATACAGTTTTAGTTGTTAAAAATTTTGGGGAAAAAAATATTACTGTTGCATGATGTTTCTGATAGCAAACAACAAGTACAATACCAAATTAGTGACATAATGTATACCGTGAGACATATTAAAAAAATTTAACCCTGACAAATCCTGAATTATAGTTAATGCTGTTTATGACCACATTTTCAATGTTTAGAGAATTACAGTTGCATACATGTACGTACACATAAATGCATATTGGTGTTACAAGTTATTCGTTAAAGTAGCATGGGCTTGTTGTCATCATGCACCACAACATACAAGTATACAGGTTATAGGACAGCTCACCTGCCACTGTTTCTTGGGGATCTTCTGTCTTTGAATATACTGAGCCCTCCTCAACACAGCCTGTGTGTTCACTCTCACTTTGGATATCCATTCCAGGTCTGTCATGAACACGGACGAACAGAAACAAACTCACTTTATTAAAGTATTTTTGGCTGAAACATAGAATATTTCAAGCAGTTATCCTCTCGATACTAGGGACTAGAAGCAAAGATCAAAGCAGCACAGAGGGACGTTAGCCAGCTACCAGAACTGCAGAAAGGTGTAATGAAGCAAGAGGTGTCTAAACAGCACAACAAACTGTTGTATCTGAGGCCCTACAAAATGACCTTACAAAGACTCACAGCCCTGGCTAACTGCCCCGAAGAGGAATACCAGAGAGATAGAAGCCAGGAGAGTAAGCCAGCTGTTCTCCTTTTGAACCATTACAAGGTATACACTCAGTAGAAGGGGAACAATATGAGAACAGCCCCCAAGGCTGGAGAATGAGCAATACTGGAAGACCATATGGAAGAATACATAACAACAATGCTAAGTGGCTAGTGGATCGAAGAGTAGACTACAGCAACCTGCGTGAACAGAATCCAGTAATCATCATTGTGGCAGACATCCAAGACAGAGTCTCAAAGGTGAAGAGCTGGACAGCACTAGGGCCTGACATGATTCACGCCTACTCGCTACAGAAGCTAACTGCACTCTTTGATGCACACCATCTAGTAGTACAAATGAACTAGCTGCTAATGGATGAGACACACACAGAATGGAAGGCCCTGATCCCCAAGGATACCCAAAAGGGACTGGTCCCATCCACTACTGACAATTAACCTGCCTCGATTGATTACAAGCCTATGACTCAATGCTTCACACATGGATCCTGGAATGCCTAGAACTATCCAAGATCAACAGAACCCCAAGAGCCTTCATCGGCAATTCAGACCCTAGAGGCTAACTTCAAGCTAACAGCACAAGCCACCATCAAATGCGGGATTTACCAAGGAGACGTTCTGTTTTCACTGGTCTTCTGCATAGGCCTGAACCCCCTAAGCCAGATCATTAACAAGACTGGCTACATATACCAACTAGAGCAAAACTAGCCACCTCCTCTACATGGATTAGGGCTGCAACAATTTATCAAGTAATTCGAAAAATTTGATTATTAAAAATCCGAGACAAATTCTTTGCTTTGATGCTTTGTTTAATGAATGGCTCTGTAGTGTGTTGTTGTCACCACTGAAACACGAGCGTTTCACCCACAATTCTGACTAAAAAGACCTGCAATACAAATGTATTTAAGAGCAGCGTATAAATACATGGGGTGGCAGTCTGTCTACAGACAGCTCCAAAGAAGAACAAAGAGGCGGAGACGTTACCGAGATGATGAGCTCAGGTTGAGTGAAAGAAAATGTATTTCTAGCGTCCGAAACACTAGCACCTGTTCCTGCAATTACCATTAAAACCCATAATGGCAAAAAGCTAGTAGGAGGCCTTCATCAAACCACCTAATCAACAAGCTCCGACGTGAAGAAAAGCAAACTTTGTAGCTACTCCATCCACCACTGTTTGTTTTACACAGCGAAAAATCTGCAGTAAGCGTCCAGAAGTTAAAAAAATGCTGAAGTTAAAAAGTTAAAAAATGTTGATTAACTGTTAACTTAGCCTGATACCATGTTTAAATGATACAGCTTGCTGAAGGCTGATGGCAGCCAGCCTATTTGACATGGAAGTAATACCAGAAGGTGACACTGCAGACTCTGAGGACAGCTACAAGTACCTCGGAATCTTACAGGTGAATGGGAACCATGAAGAGGGCTCTAGGAAAGCCAAAACCACCAAATACCTGTACTTTCCATTCAGCCAGCTGAATGGAAATAACAAGATCCGGGCAATCAACACCTACACCCTGCCAGTCGTCAGATATCCTGCTGGGATAATAAAGCCCCTTTTCCATTAGTGCCTACTCAAATCGACTTGGCGTGGTTTGCCGCGGTTTTCAGGGTTTTCCAGCTGGTCATAGTTCCTGGTATGAGGTACTTAAATAGTACCTGCTCGGCTGGGGTTCCAAAGCGATCCAAGCAGGTACTAAAATGTGATGTCGTTAGACTGCATGCCACCGATTGGCTGGTCAGTGGCGTCACTCAATGAGTCATAAGAGCATCTCGTTCATGAAAATTAAAAGCACAATTTTTGAAACCCAGCAACAAGAAAAATGGCTACAAAAACAATGCCATGGTCCCCAAGTCTGACAAAAAGCCACAGATCAAGCAGCAGGTATATCCTTGCATCGACGTCCTCCTTTGTTGTAGTGTACGTGTCGCATACTAATGGGACACTCGGCCACGTTGCTATAACAATGACCACACACATTAGGTGGTACTCAGTTGTAATGGAAAACCAGTTGATCCGAGTTGTGGAGAGTCCATCCGGGTAGGTACTAATGGAAAAGGGGCTTAAGAGTTTTACCTTGTGGTAGTGTCGGATTTTTTTTATGCAATTTTTTATACCAACAGTCTGAATGAATTAAAATGCTGAGAGTTTTTCCCTTTTGGATCACCAGTCGTTGTTCAGTTCTTTAAGGGGTAAACATATTTGCAGAGGTGGGAAGTACTTTGTTACTGTACTTAAGTAGAATTTTCAGGCATCTGTACTTTACTTGAGTAAATGGTCTATTAGTCACAAGGCCCTATCAAATACAAAGAGATGAAAGAGGCAAGACCATGAAATTTATGCATAATGTATAGTACCATAGTTAGGTTTTAAAGTAGGCTGTTTTTTGTTTATTTGTTTTTGGTACAACACTGGAATGAGTGCAGATGTCCATAAGTTGTGGTCATGTTACTGTAGCATGTAGCTAGCACTACAGAAGAGGCGCGAGCATAAAGGGAGTAATGTTTTTTGTGTGTCACATAATTTCAGGTGCAACTTTTTAATCCGCTCAACAAATGTCAGAAAACACACAAATTGTCAGTGTGACAGTACAACTGGGTTAACCTGTGAAACATCTGGATTCATTTTGACCAGCTTACTATTTCATGCTCTGCAGCTGTCATTTTTTTTATGCCCTAATCCCTTACAAATACACTATGAAATCTGGTCAGAATGAATCCAGGTGCAGGTGTCTCACAGGTTAATCTGGCTGGACTGACAAACTGGACACATATCCACTCTGAGTGCAGGTAACTTAAAGTGTACTCTGTAGTTGTAGAGGTGACCATCGTCAAATCACAGAAAAGTGTGTGGGAAGAATAATAATAACAGCAGCAAGAACATTTACCAAACAGTTTCATGTTGTTGAAATATAGACAACAACATATAATGTTGTTGAAATCAACGTTGTCATCTGCGCCGTTCTTTCAACTTTGTAGTGTCACCAGGTAAACCCACGTGTTTTTTTTTTCTCTCGTGTAAAACAAGTGTCAGCAGACTGGAGTGTTGTGTTAAGTCTTAACCAGGCCTCATGAGTATTCAATTACACTGTCATAAAGAATTTGATTGAAAACCCAGCAGTCACATGATTGGTCAGTAAAAATTAATTACACATCGGAATGTATGATTAAAACGTTCCCCCTGCAGTGTTTCAATTCATCAAATGTTTGTTAGTGTGCGATACAGTAACATCCATGCTCTCCAGGTCAGTTACCTCTACCTTACTTACTTAAACTGCTTTACTAACTTCATCTGTCGTAACTAAGCATCGTACATTCGAAGTTTCAACGTGAAATCCTACGCAAAGCGAAACACAAAATGACTAAGTGAATATTCCTTGATAACAAAATTTGATTTTGTTATTAGGTCACAGAAACGGGAGACCACCATTCCAGATTGCGTACATTCTCTCCCTACATATGTTTACTTACCGAGCGTCGTACCCGGGTTTCTGGGCGACATGTTGAAGAACAGAAAACGCTGTCGTTTGTGAACTTCGTCATCAGTCTCAGCCCAAGAAAGAACGTATGAAGTACGCTCAAAACTGCCCGGATGTGTTCTCCTCCGCCCATTCTGTCGAGGATGCGTCTGCATTTCGTAGGAAAATCAAACGGCAAAGATAGAAAATACAGGTGGAAGTTTCTGTGTGACAAAATAAATTTAAGATATTTTTAGGACACAGCGACCTGTGCAATGCAAACTAAGCTCACAGCTTTTTCTTTGACTTCTGTAAATAAATATTTTACAGTCTATGCCTTGTTAAAAATGGGGCATTCGGTATCAATCTTTCTTTCTTTCGTTCTTTTTGCATGAGGTGACATGTCTGACATGACAGTGAGTAAGGATTCATCTGCACATGCATCCGTACATAAATAAAAGTCACACTTTCAAAATAAAAGCAGAACGGTGTGTATAGCATGAACTAGTTTTCATTTACCTTTCTTGTTTGCAAGTGAAGGGTCAAAAGGCCGGATGTGGCCTGCGGGCCGTAAAATCCCCAGCTCTAGTCTAACATGATGGCCCTTTCCCAAAACCTAGGACGCTTCCTATGTAGGATGCTTCCTTCGCGCTCCACGTAGGAAGCGTCCTCCGAAGAGCGAGAAGTGCGGAAGGGCGAGGCTGAGAAATGCCACGGCCTACCCTTCATATGTGCGTCACCAGCTGTCTCAGCGGAGTGTAATAAACACAGCCATCTGCTCCGTGCTCCCTAAAATATAACAGGATATATAACTATGTAATAATTATAAATGTCATACAACAGGAGTAAATCCTCGACCATCTCACACTTCTGTGTAATTGGTTTCCTGTCTGACGTTTGTACAGCATATACAGCTGTGTGGAAACTATAACTTTGATCTCAGCCAAAGCGATTTACTCAGGAACAAATGAAACACTGAAAAAAGCCAAACGATAACATTTTTAAGTTATCTAAGTGACTCATATATCATGTTTAACCTGAGTAGCTCCCGACCGGGGGGGGGGGGTGTCTGAAAGTGATGTGCCGGGAGTCCGCTGTTCTCGCCGGCTCCAGTCAGCCTCGAGCTCCCGGTCAGCTGTCGAGCTGGTGGGTAACAGACGTCTCCGAAAACGTCAGAGCACTTTTGCAAATATGTGATGTCTTGATAAATCGAGCAGATATTTGAAGTTTACAC
>VVHJ01061829.1:0-18955 GCA_015107715.1 Tylochromis polylepis | reverse complement strand
GTAAAATAACCTCAGTTTTATCTGAATTAAGAAGCAGAAAGTTAGCGGCCATCCAGGTCTTTATGTCTTTAAGACATTCCTGCAGTTTAACTAAATGGTGTGTGTTATCTGGCTTCATGGACAGATAGAGCTGGGTGTCATCTGCATAGCAGTGAAAATGTATACTATGTCTTCTAATGATACTGCCTAGGGGAAGCATGTATAATGTAAACAGAATTGAATGACAGCAACATCAGGAAGAAGGAACACGAGAAGCTGGAGAAGTACCAAGGGCTCAGAGAAGAGCTCGAGAAGATGTGGAGGGTGAAGGTAACAGTGGTCCCAGTGGTAATCAGAGCACTAGGCGCAGTGACTCCCAAGCTAGGCGAGTGGCTCCAGCAGATCCCAGGAACAACATCGTAGATCTCTGTCCAGAAGAGCGCAGTCCTAGGAACAGCTAAGATACTGCGCAGGACCCTCAAGCTCCCAGGCCTCTGGTAGAGGACCCGAGCTTGAAGGATAAAGACCGCCTGCAGGGGTGAGAGGGGAATGTTTTTTATATATATATATATATATACTGAATGATCTAATTGAGCCAATTTCAGATGGGAAGGACATGGGTTGCATGAAAGACAGTCTGAAAGGGAGAATGATGGAGAGCACAAAATTAAATCACATGAAGCAGAGGCTGATTGGCTCAAAGAAGGTGGGCGAGAAGGTGATTAGAGTATTGTAATGACATCAGCATGGATATTGGCAGTGTGGGACAGTGGTAATCATGTAAAGAACAGAAAAGAATTCGAACACCCAGAGAAGGCAGATTAGTGATTACAGATCTTCCTTATTGAACTTACGCATTAGCTTCATAAGCATTTCCTGAAAAAGTGAGATTGTGACCAAGCTTCAGCATGAACTTTTTGGCTTTCACCATGTTGGTGTCTTGAAGCCAGAAGTTACTGTTGTAAGGTCAGATAACTATGTAACAGAATTCAGTTAAAATTAAAATCAAAGCACTACACCTCAGAAATGTAGATGGAAAGCTTTTATCAAGGTATGTAAGAAGAGTAATATAACTATAGTTCTGAGGCAAATATTTGCATTGTAAATAATTACAAATATAGCATTAGGGCAGTTCTACCTTTGGGCTCCGCCCTCCAAACTCTTAAAACTCAAATTTCCACCAATGCTTTACTGCCACCTACCTTAACAACAAGCAGTACATGTCACTAGCCCTTGGCATTCCCTAAGTTTCCCTTTGGTTGAGGGAAAACAGAATGCTACACTGGGTGACAAAGAAGGGAGTCTCAGTGGGAATGCTGTTAACTTTAATCAAACTTTCCTGGTTATTCCTTGTGTCTGAATAGAGTTCAGCAGCAGTAAAAATCGCAGCGGAAACTGGTCTACAATTCACTTTCTCCCCAGCTTATCCAGATGGCACTTTATTTGTCATGAAGCTTATGGAGCTTATGGCTGTTACAACACAGCTGTCTAATTAACAACACACACCCATGTAAACAAATACCCCACGCTGTGACTTTGAAACCTTTAGTTTTAGTGTTTTTGAAGCCCTGCCACATGCAATAACTTTTTACCCTTCAATATCTGTTTTAATAAAGCTGTTAAGAGAGTGACATCTGGCAGCAACATAAGCACATTTCACACATATTTGTCCACAAAAACTAAGCAAACTTAATATTTTCAAAAATTATGTTTGCTTAATTGCTAATGAAAAGGAACTTTTCCTTTTCTTAGGCATAATCATAATAAATCATAATAAGGTATGTGATATTATGAGACAGGAATACAGAGGTTTCAGAAACTGACTTTGAATCCTCTTAACTCTTAAACGTCAGACTGATGACAGCGAGGAGGATTCAGCTGTGACAGCAGAGCCACCTGTGAGTGTGTCAGTTTCCTGCAGCACTCACTGAGCAGAGCCTCTCATGTGCTTGATGACTTCTGTGTGCTCGGCTGCTGAATTCTCCTGTGGGTTGTTGAATTTACATGTGAGGAGTGTAACTGTGTGAGGAGCAATGACTACCTGAGCCTGTGAAATGAAATTATTTGCTCGTTATTATGTTTTATTTCATGTACTACTTTTGCACAAATATAATTTGATAGTAACCTATCAAACACACCACAAGCCAAGAGGGAGGAATGACTGTGGTGTAACACACCATCATCATTTTCGGACATCTCCCTTTGGGTGTTTACTGCACTCTTTCAGTTAGTATGTCTGTGCGTGTGTGTGTGTGTGTGTGTGTGTGTGTGTGCGTGTGTGTGTGTGTGCGTGTGTGTGTGTGTGCGTGTGTGTGTGTGTGTGTGCCAAAGAGAAAATTCTTGTTTACTTGATTACACCTCTCTTCCTTTGATGTTTAACCAAGATAACAAGTGCCAATTACAGGGACCCCTGTTTGGAGCAAACCAGGAGGTTAGCCGCATTTATACTGACAGGTTATGTGACAAGAGAACAGATAGTGACATATCTGTCCCCTGAGGTATTTACTGGTGAGCTTCCATCAGTGTCAATGAAGCAATCTAATTGTTTCCTGAAATTTCTGGGTTCTTTGTTTACTCAAATTCAAAATTATGCGTGACAGAGTAAAGGGCTAAAAGCATTTTCTCATTCAGGCCGTAGAGTCACTGTTACAGCCTGTATCATTGCTGAAACTGCTGTGTTATGTAAGACGGACTGTTCAGTAATGAGGTTAACTTTAGCCTTCACTTGCTCTTCAGTGCATCACGGTTTATCACTGCGCAGTCAGGGCCCGAGTCCAGAAACCAAATCACTCCGCAAGCACCGTTAGACCATATTAAGAAAGATCAAGGCCGTCATTTGAAAGCTTGTATCTGAGGGGATGCCTGCATGGCCTGGTTTTCATTTCTCATGACCAATTTTCTGTTTTTGGTCTGGCAAGAGAGATTAGTAAAATGTTTCCACTCTGTTTCCCTCCTCTTTTCAATACTGCCATCTCTTCCCACCATCTTCCTTTTTTAAGTCTAGCTGTTGTTTACCCTTTTCTCCCTGACAGATGTTGCCAAAGATAGCTGTCGAGCCACGGACAACTTAGCTCGTTATGAGCATACACAAAGACATGAAAATCTGAGCATTACTAATCTGCTAGCTCTGTATCTCCTCTCTGTTCTGTGTCTGCAGTCTTTGACATTTATTCTGCTTGTCTAATACCACTGAAGTAAAGGGGATGGCATGATGTTTAGTGAATTATTCAGATGCAGGGAGCTAAAGCTGCAACTCACCAGGCCCAGCCCTTTGACTTGATTCCCTCAGGGATATGCTGAAACCAGCATGACCCTTCTCTTTACTTTAGTGTGACACAGACTCACACAGGGACATGATACTACACTCACAGGCTCATTTATACAAGGAGTGTCCATGAAGCAACAACACATTTGTCAAATGAAAGAGTGAGTCAAAGGAGTAATGTGCCATGCACTATATACTTATAATGTATATGCATGTAATGGCATAATTAGTGGATGACCTAGATGGTGATGTTGAATGAGGTCTTAAGCACAGTTAGCATCACATACAAGCTGTATTTGACTTCAGCAAAGGCTGACCTGTCTGGCAACACTAGGAGCTGTCGAAGGCCACCGAAAGAAACAAAAGGGGATGTTTTCACATTTGGTTCCTTGATCATCTACCCTAGTTAAGAACAGGGGCGGATATAGAGAAATTTTCTTAGGGTCGAATGAGGGTGGCATGGGATGGCAAAATCAAAGCCATTTTTTTTTTTTACACATATGCAGGTGTAACCCGTCTGTGTGCGTTACGCCCATCTACGCGTTGTGTTCTGGCGTAGGATTGAGGAGGCAGGAGACAACACTGGAGCTCTGGTTCTTTACTGTAATCTGCAATATACAGATACAATATACAGATACTCCGGCCATGCTGAAAGGAGCCGTGCATTTTGCAGCTTTTTCGGCTATACAACAATATAACAAACCAAGTGCAATATTTTAAAACATCAACCCAAGCTCTCAAAAGTCAACCAAAACCATAAGACAAATAACATAAAATAAAATATCACTGAAAAGTCATCAAAAAAACAGCTTATAAGAACAATACACAAATTAATACAAAAATAATTAAACAATCAGACAGATAAATACAACTTAATAACCAGGATCCAACATTTTGGTACTTTCAAATATCACAGTTCAAACCTCAAACTCCAATTCAGTTATATTAACAAACGCCACAAAAGCAAATAATGAAAAAACTACATTTCCAGAACATTAAAAAAAAATCTCATACCGGCAATATACAGATACAAAACAGTGAGCCGTGTGTGCTGCGCGCCTGCTATAACACCTCACCTGAGAAGAGAACACAGAGCATGCCGTTAGCAAATACGGATGCAATTTCTAGCGACCAGGCTAACTTAGCATGCCAGCGCCGCTAGCAAGCTGTATCCTCAGGCCAAAACTCATGAAAAAACCTCGGCTGACAGACTCAGCATACTTTATTAAGACAAGTGATCTGAAATCACACAAAAAACATAAACTCTTAGTAGGAAAAAGTTAAATTTTCTTACTGTAAAATCCATAAACATGTTTACAGAATGATTTTCATAACTTAAAATGCAAATATAAATTGTACGTTTTAAAAACTCATGCACAAACATTGTAAACAACAGCATTATATACAACTATTTACCTAAAAATGCAGCCAATGCATTTGATGTTTTTTGTACAACAATTTAAAACTACTACTAAAATTAAAATTAAAGAACAATCAGCTGTCACAATAAGTTGTTACACAAATTATTTGTCCCAGTGCAAAAAATAGTTTGTCCACCACAAGACATTGCAATCTGCCTTTGGTGGCTTTTCGGTTAGCAATTGTAACATTCACTAGTGCCCTCATTGTTTTAACACACAAGCAAAAGCAAAAGACCTGTGGCAGCTTTCAAGGAGGTTGGATCTCTTGTCCCAACTGAAATGGAAAACATGACATCCGTTCCCAAGCCTCCTCCTGCTTTGGATATGACCACTGAAGGGGATCGGTTATTCTTGATTGACCTTGAACCCTTCATTCACGATACCTTACCAAACTGTGGGGGTGGAGTCTACCTCCACCCCCACAATGTTCCTGGCCTTGTGGATCAGTTTAATTGAGTCTATTGGCATGTGCGACCCTCAACCTGCTGCACTCCATGGAACCATCCAAGGTATGGGCTCAGTGGCAGGGGGCAGCGGAACAATATAAGAACAGCCCCACCAACGCTGGAGATGGAGCAATACTGGAAGAGCATATGCTCAGTGGCTGAACAGGGTCCGGTAACCATCACAGTGGCAGACATCCAGGAAAGGGTCTCCAACATGAAGAGTTGGACAGCACCAGGCCCCAACAGGATTCACGCCTACTGGCTGAAGAAGCTGACTGCACTCTACGAGCATCTGGCAGCACAAATGAACAATGGCTCAAAACATGAGCGGGGCGCCAAAAGGAATTGGCAGGAATATCAGAGTAGTGGCAACAGAGCAGTCGCCCAAGACTGCAAGAGCAGGCTCACCAACCTGTGCAAAGCCTAGATTGACTACAAGAAGGCCTATGACTTGATGCCCCACCTATGGCTCCTGGAATGCCTAGAACTATACAAGATCAACAGGAACTCAATGGGGATGTAGCGAACAACACTAGAGGCCAACCTCAAGCCTATAGCACAAGTTACCATCAAGTGCGGGATCTTCCAAGGAGATGGCCTGTCCCCACTGCTGTCCTGCATAGGCCTGAACCCCCTCAGTGAGATCACTGACAAGACTGGCTACAGATACCAACTACAGAATGGAGCAACCATCAGCCACCTCCTCTGGATGACATCAGTGACATCAAGCTCTATGCCAAGAGTGAACAAGACATTGTTTCACTGATCCACATGTTACTTTGGTTCCTTAAAGATCCTTAAAGAGGTAATTGACCTGCTTTTATTTTTTTTTATCTTCCACATCCCACTGAGGAGATAACATGGGAAAGGTGAGTACTGTTGCAAGCTTCATTGTGTACATTAGTAACCTATTACTACCTAAGTAATAGTCCAAGCGTACACAAAATCCTTTTTTTTTCTTTTAAACATAAATGGCTCAAGTATTTCCATATTACTGCAGGTCATTGTGTAGTGTGGAGATGAGGAACAGTTTGCATATATTAGACTGGCACGTGGTATTTTACTTTGTATTGTACTTCAAACAAATGAATCCGGCTTCTTGATTTGTTATTGAACTGAAGTGAATCATTACTGTGTGGTTTTGCATTATGTGAAAAGCACTTTGCCACTAATGACTCACTTTACAATAGTGTTCACAGCTAAAGTTGGTGCCATAGAAGCAGAAGCTCCGGAGATGTAATTTTTTTGCTCTCCTTGAAGCCCAATTACAAGTTTGCTCAAAACCCTTAGAGTCCAGTTCAGTAATACAGTTAAAACCACTAAATATTTAGATGATTAATTACCTCTAAAGTGCAGGAACAACAACAGCAAACCATAGAGCAGCCATCCAGACATAACACAATTGGGAAACCGGCCTTTAAATTGCCTCATGCAATGCACAGTTCTCAGTGTTGTTTTGCTGTCTAGCCTTGAAATATTAATGTACATTGTTTTTTCTCCAGCTGAATGCTTTGTGCTCAGACATTTGCATTGGAGTATTTATTGCATTTCAGCTGCTTCCAAAGCAAACTGATTGCTTTCTGCTACTGGGGGCAAGACTAAATGTCATTGCTGGACCACAAGCGTAATTATTTTGCATTGCCACCAGTCATTTACGTCTCTTGTCTTTTACTGGAGTGACAGGAGGTTAATCCAAAAACCCAGGATTCCTTTCTTACACACATACCTACTTATTCCTCTTGGTGTAAATTTGACACTTGTCATAAAAAGCCAGGCTTAATCTTACCCCCGACACTCCCACCTACCCCCAATGAAAGCAGTAATAAAGAATTATACTTGGTTCAAGTGTTCTTTTGTTATTTAGTTTTTTGTTTTAATTTTTTTTCTTTTGCAGTGTTGGTAAGTAATATTAATCGATGATGATCTGCATGATGCACACACAACCAAAAGGTATGAGTAGAACAGCTGGCCTGCCTTCTACCACTGTAGCATGTTGGGAAATACTGTCCATATTTATGTGTTCTCAGAAATCTGTAGAGCGTAAACAGATGTTCAGAATGCTGCTGGCATCTCCTGCTGTTCCCCTAATCTCACCACTCCCTTCTTCCTTCCTCTAACTCTATTTTTATTTATCTTGATCTTCATATTCATATTCTTGCTCTCTGTATTAACGTTCTTGTTCCTTTCTCTCTCTTCGACACAATGTACAGGAGCTGTTCTTATCTCGCTACCATATAAATGCACCTCCACACACACACACACACACACACACACCTTCCTTCCTTCCACCCCTCCATCAACCATTTCCTCTGGGCCTGTTATGGTGTAGCGCACGCCAATGACAGATAACGATTGGGCTAATTAAACTAATCAATTTTTGTACACAGTTCACAAGGGGCCAAAGAGGCAGAGGAGAAAGTGGTGGAGCTGACATGAGAGGGAAGAACAGAGGAGACCTACTAACAGAGACAAGGAGCAGTCCATTTTGTGGTCTCGTGGTCCATTTTGCTTAGGAAGGGTCCCAGCTAAGAGAAATGACTTGGAAGTGTCTGCATGGTGGCGATAATAAGAGCTGTTACAATTCTCAAAATACTAATGGGAGGAGCTTCAGTGGTTCCCTTATTGCTTCCTTTAGGATAAAAACCACTGGATCGTCCTTTATGAAAGGGGTAGAGAAAATACTGTCCCGTAATTCACTGCAATAGACAATCTGACCATTCATGAAAACAAAACACATAATAAACAAAGTGCCACAGATCAAGTAAATGTTAACTGTAACCACGTTTTCCATTTCATGCCGTAACCTGCTAATACATTTGTCACAATGGCCAGCGGCCGGCACGGAAGGGGTGAACTCAGAAGCAGACACAGTGAGCTCAGGATTTACACAAGTGATCTATTTAGCGGTGACAGTGGAGAACACGATGTGATATACAGTGAAAAACACACCCGTCACCTCGTGCAATAACTACTGTTTACAAACTATATATAAGGGGAAAATGTACAAAAGGGCGAAGCAGGGGGTCCCAGGGAAGGTCACACAGGAAACTCAGGAGGCGGGTGAACTCCAGGGCAGGATTAGCACAAAGTCTCTAAGGCACAGGGAGAGTTCAGTTAGTGGTTGAGCAGGGCAGAATGTCAGAGGAGGATACTGTAAGGAGCGGCTGAGGCGCGGTGAATCTTGGGGGAAGCTGCAGGTCAGAGTGGGAAGGTTGGCGATGGAAGGCCGACGGAAGGACAGTGTGAATGTTTGAGGTAAGCTGTTGACATGAGAGAAACTCGTCAGGCAAGGAACCAACACGAAGGAGACGCAAAGGAATACGGCCTGTTACCACCATGAGTAGTTGACCACGCCGGGTTTAAGAACAGCCTCCTGATTGCTGCTGATTAGACCCAGGTGAGAGAGATCGCCTCCGAGAAACTGCTGCCAGCCTCCAGACACGCCCACCGCTCACTCGGACCGTGACAACATTTTGAGTTTTGAAGAACATAGATTTATATAGGCTCTCTAAAGGCTGAGGTATATTAACGGCTCAAAGTGTGTTTAAGCCTCTGTATAATTACTTTGCATTAAAGTCTTTTGCTGTATTGAAGCTTTTAGGATTATAACAAATGCATTTTTTCTTCAGGTCAGTGATGGATGGAGGAAATTGACTGCAGTCACAGAAACCCTAAACATCTTATTTTATAAATAAAAGAAAATAAGATGCATTTAATTTTGCGGTCTGTGGGACAGCTTTAATAAGTGGGGCAAATTATTGTGATGCCGCAATCGCAGGCCGATCTACTAACAGTGTGATATAATTTCTTTACAAAGTGACACGATCTGCAGAGCACAGATCATGTTTTATAGACAGGACCCAAACGCAGATGCTTGGAGACAGGACTGGTCTTACCAAAAAAGGTGAGCCATTTATTTAGGGTGGTTGACAACCAAACAAGAACACATCAAACAAATCAGGAACAAATCAGGCAAAACAAGGGCAGCAAAACTGAACACAATGCACATGAGACGAGGGACTGTCAAAATAAAACAGGAAGTAGCATGCACACCAAGACTCAAACAAGGATAGGCAGGTTTGACAGCAGCACAAGGATAAACAAACATGGAAGCACACGACAGACCGGGGAGACAAAGGATGAAACACAAGGAGAAGAACATGGAGACAGAGCAATCAGACATACCTGGGTACCTGGGAGGAGAGAAAGAAAGGGCAAGAGACACAGAGAGAGACAGACATGAGTAGTGATGGTGTGAAGAAGCCCCTGTGAATGTGTCGAATCTCTCCGGCCAGTTGTGTCACTAAAAGGCAGATCACACGAAGCCCCGTTTAACAGCTCATTTGGGAGTACTGACACCTGCTGGTCATCCGATGCGATAGCATGTCAAAACGCTTCATAATTGCTGATATTTTTCACCTTTTTGGTGGCTCCAAAATGTGCTTACAATCTCTGTGCAAGCTGGTGAATCACCTTAGATCCAGTTCACGCAAAAAACTAATAATTAAATTTCGCTGTGCGTAAACTCGCTCCGATCACATAACAAGGCAGTGACGTCATTTCAGAGAAACAGGGCCTCGTTTATCTTTGGTCACGTGATATTCTGAAGAACGATACGGGCCTCAACGTGGGCTTCATTTGGACACACCCCCTTTACTCAACACAGGCGGACATGAAGGACAGGAGGGACGTTAACGAACGAAAAAGAGACAAGATTAAGGGAGCTGGGACACAAACTGATCATTTAAACCTAAACTAGAGACCAGCAGGAAAATTATCAGGGACTACAAAACTCATTGCCATACTTGGTATGGTATTACTCAATACCATTTCTAGTCTCAAGAACTAAACAAGAAAACCCAACTTAATAAAATCCAGAGAACAGGCTCACTTCTCAAAGTCCAAATGAATTTAACAAGATTCAAAAGGTCCAAAACATACAACACTGGGTCAATGCCACAAAGATGCAGCCAGAGAACTCACTTGCTGTTTGTGCACTAGTTCAGTTCATTTCTGCTCTGTTCGAGTAAATTCAAATTAGTTTTGTCATGGAGCAGTAATAATTCAGGGTCAACCCAAAACACTCACCGTGAGGTTAAATGACGAGTTTTAGGACAGAGTTTGGGTCCTGTGCTCACAATTTTGAGCCATCTGATCTAATATCGCCCCCTGCTAAAAATATAATCTCCTATTAGCAAAAGACATGATTTTTTTTCCGCATTATAGGTTATTAGTACAGTTTGCAAAGTAAATTGTGTACCACAAACTTTATAATATTCTCTTCCTGAAAGCCAAACTCTTACAAGTACATATGCTATAATGCCATGATACCGCTGTTCAAAACTCTCTGTTACAAAACGGACACAGCGCCTCTTCAGTAAATCCAGCTGCTTTTTATGTCATGAGGTTTTGTGCCACTGCAGATTGTTAGTAAATCTGCCCCTAAATGTTACTTTGTCTTCAAAACTCCAACTTGTGTATTGAAGGGAAATTTTTCACAGGGCGTTCTCATTTATATGACCTGTATGAAGTGACAGAGTTAGAACGTGGTGAATTACAACGGCGAGCAGCAGTAGGACCGACTATGGACCAAATGGTATCTCTAAGTCAAAATGTGCCAAGGCACTAATATCTGTAAAAGTATGAACATGTTACACTACAGAAAGTGCTCCTGCTACTATTTATTTATTGTGCATTTTTTGTGATTCACCATTAACTGACAATAACAAGTGTTGGAGTATTTTTTTAGGACCTTTCCTTCAGAAAAGTAGCAATACCACACTATAAAAACATCTTCCTACACAAAAAAGACCACTTTTCTACATAAATTAACACTCGACTAACACCTCCAAGCTGGTCAAGAAGGAACAACAGAGACTCTTCTTCCTCAGAAAGTTGAAAGAGCCTAAACTTCCACAGAAACTTTTACCAAACTTCCACATGGAGTATAGTGGAATCCATGGCACAACAGTGTGGTGTGCCAGTTGCTCTGCTTTAGAAAGGAAAGCTCTACATGGACTGGTAGCAGCACAGCACATTGCACCTTCTCCAAGCTAATTAGTCTCCATTCTGTTCTAGTCTATTCTATTCATTCTTTAAAGTTTGTACTATTCTGTCAGCTTTTATTTCAAATGTAGCACAACTGGTAAAAAAAAATGAGTCATGGGTTGCCGGTTTTTGCATTAGAACATGTAAAACATCAATAGAAATGTTGCGATATAATCTTTAGAAAAACAGTTTAGATGGAATTCCAAGCTGTTTCTATTTGACTACATTTGCAATGATAGAACACACTGCAAATGTAATTCTTTCCTCTGTGCTCTACCCAGCATATCAGTGCCTTTGACATTAGTTTGTAATCCTTACATGCATCAAGTGCGATTCTCTACTTGGATGCACAACATTAGAGCGCTGATTTATGTTTTGCATTTTCTCACTGGACTTTTAATTTGAAGTGGGTTTGATGGACAGAACCACAGGCTCCTACACACACCATCGCTGAAGCATTTGATGGACTGACTTATGCTAAAGCTGCAGCTGTTACATTTTAAATTATAATGACTTCTAGAGGAAGGAGCTTAGAGAACAAGTTAGCTGCCCATAACGGTTAGACTGAACTTTAGATAGAAAAGTGTCCTTTCAAATGTTTTTTTCTTCATGTTTTTGTTTATCATCTGTCTAAAGAAGGAATGCCCCTGACACCAGGTGACAGATTTGCTGCATGTGCCTCTTCTACCCCTGGCCATGCCTTGGTTCTTTGCACACCATGTAAAAGAATAATGTGCTCATGCCCTGATCAACAGATCGTCCTTGCCCTTGACCAAGACACAGCTCCAGGACGAGAGTTGGTCTCCACAAAACTGACTACCATCTCACGACTTGTAGTTAGGAAAGGTCAAATAATAAGGACAAGCTTCCTCTGAGGGAAATAAACCAAGCTTACTAAGTGCCTTGCCTTTGCCCTGTCATGTCCCTGTGCCTAGCCTGCTGTAAACTCTATATATACACCCAGTGGCAAAGGCATACACAAATATTTTTAATTTTCTTATGCCTTGAAGGCAGAGGTGCTTTTTAATTTATTTAAAAGACAATGTACATCATTATACACCCCACCCCAGAGACGGGAAGCCTTTGAGTTCTAAATTTCACAGTTATATTAGGTAGTAAGTGGGAAGTTTTTGTCGCTAATATTAGGAATAATGCAAGCTTAATACCTCCCATTAAGCATGGTGAATTCATGCAGCTTTCTAAGTCTCACTTTTTATACACTTGTTATTTATCACTATCCTCACCTTGTTTTTAGTCTTGGACAAAATCATATTCTTGTTTTGGTAATGAAATCAAGCTTATATTTTTAAAAGAATAGACAGAAAACAAAGTGAGACCTATTCACCAAGCTGTGTGTCCTAAACATCCGTTATTGTTTACAGATCCACCTCCTGCTTGTTGCTTTTGGACATATTATGACAATATCCCAACATACAGAGATTGCAGCAATCACTTACTGCTGCATGTTTGCTCTATGTCCGCATAGCCCCAGATCAAATATCTTTGAAAGAGATGATCCACACAAATAACTTGCTTTAATTCTATTGTATTTATCTAGCTAAAGAACATCTAAGACATATATTTAAATTATTAAATTTATTAAATGTTGTGTTCTGACAGCTTAGGATAGGGTAAGGGAAAAAATCTTTCCAAACTTCTGCTGTGACCGGAACAATGGTTTTTATAAATGTATGTACAAATAAATTACAAAAGCAGCGTTAATAAACAAGAATGTGTTATTTTCTCTACTTTATATTTTATTTAACCCGATTCTTTCAGCATCAAATAGAAACCTTTCCCAACAAAACACTGGTTGAGGTCGACTTAAATTCAGTCAGCCACACTCGAGTCTAACAGAGTCAAGCCACCGCTTGAGCTTTCTGCTCAGTGAGTAGGATCCTCCAAACACTCTGCATACCAAGCATATCTCATACACGGATCTTTGCAAGTTTTTTTTTTCTTTTTTTTAATGCATGATCCTGTTATGCTTGCGTATAATGCAGAATATCTAAAGACCCTTGTGTTTGTAGCAGAGAATCCAGGTGAACGTGTGGATAGAAAGAGAGTTTAAGCTCCCTTCAGCTAATGAGGAAGGAGCCGTCTCCCACTAGGTGATATCAACGAGGCCCGGGTTCCCTCTCCATCACCTGACCGTACCTCCAGCTGGCTGGGGCCACAGAAGGTGCTGCTACCTGCAGATGTTGTTTACTTGAGGATAGGACTGTGTCCACCGGGCAGCTCTTTTTGATTCTAGACAACAGGGTTTGGCAGATAGTCTGGTCACAGCAGAAATGTGGACTGGGCATCTGTTTTTGAGAGCTGAAATATTTGGAACTTTTGTTAAACATGTTTGTTCAGTGCTAATGCCCTCAGCTGTAGAAGAGTGGCTGGTTTATTTCCACAGAGGATTACAATGTTAAGTAACTTGGTAAACGGCAATAATGTAAAAACCACTCACAATGGCATAACTGGGTATCATAATCCTCTGACTGTTGGTTTCACCATCTGTGTAAACTTGCAGCATTTTGGGAAAATTCAGATATAAACAAAAAGCTCTTCTTCCTCCAGCTGGGACCACTATTCTGTTCTCTTGTAACGTATCCCTCAAAGACAGAGACTCTAAACTCTTTGCTGATTTTACCAGGAATAATATATTGTTTGTGTTACCAAACCAGCCAACAGATTTTAAGATATTGTCCCCATATCAACAGCAAAAAATATGCTGACACGCGACCTCCTTCCTCCTTCTTTTTCATTCTGGCTTCTCCAGATGTCATATGGATATTACGATAAATAAAGCTAATTTTGATATACGTTTTGATATGTAGCAGCGGATACAAGTTTGATCCTACATTGGGTTTACATGTTAGACATTAAATGTCTTTCCTAAGACATTATTCCCATTCTTGACCAGAATCAGAATGTCTTTATTGTCACTGTCACAGGTACAACGAAATTAGAAATGGTCTCTGATCGGTGCATCAAATATAAAAATATAAATAAAATCAATAAAATTTAATAAAATCAATACATAAAATACTTAAAGTACTAATAAGAATAATCTAGCTGTGAGAACAAACATTCCCACACACGCCTCAGTCGGTGCATAGGTCATTTCAAGAATGGCGTGATGGCCATTTTTTAGTAGCAGCATTCAGACATGTTATTGCGGTTGGGTAAAGCTGTGTTTGAGTCTATTTGTCCTTACGCTGATTGCTCTGTGCCGTCTGCCCGAGGGCAACAGTTCAAACAGGGAGTGGCCAGGGTGTGAGGTGTCTTTTATAATGTTCTGAGTTTTTTAAAACAGCAGGTATTGTGTAGATCTTCCAGCATGGGGAGAGGGCAGCCAGTGATCCTTTGGGCGGTGTTAATGACCCTCTGGAGTGCTTTCCTCTGAGCCACTGTGCAACTAGTGTACCAGATGCATATACAGTACGTTAGCACGCTCTCGATGGAGGGTCTGTAGAAGGACACCAGCAGTCTCTGTGTGATGTTACTCCTCCTGAGAATTCTCAGGAAGTACAGTCTCTGTTTGGCCTTTTTCAGCAGCTCAGAGGTGTTCACGCTCCAGGCAAGGTTCTCCTCCATGTTGACTCCCAGGAAGTGAAAATCTGCCACCCTCTCCACATGGTCCCCGTTAATGACCAGTTGTGGGATCTCTGTCTTTTTCCTTCTGACGTCTATTATGAGTTCTTTGGTCTTGGAAGTGTTGAGGAGGAGGTTATTGGCCTTACACCATGACGACAGCTGCCCCACCTCGTCTCTGTAAGCAGACTCGTGACCTTTGGAGATGAGCCCCACCACGGTGGTGTCGTCTGCAAATGTCATGAAGGTGTTGCTCTGGTGGACAGGAGTACAGTCGTGTGTGTAGAGAGAGTAGAGCAGTGGACTGAGCACCTGCCAAGAATTTAGTGTTAGGGCATAAATCACTCCAAAATCAGATCTTTACTGTCTCAGGCTTGAAAACCACACTCCTTAAAAGTGCAGCAAGTTATAGTTGTCACACAGCTGAATGCTGAATATGAAAGACCTTCAGAGACCCTGGACAACTGCTGCTTAAAACCACCAACTGCCAGAAAGTCTTGGTCCTTGGAAGCAAAGTGTTTCTTTGAACAGTGTGCAGCTGGGGACTGTGCCGGGTGTTGGGTGGTTCTCGGGTATCTGGAATGTTGGGCCCCGACCTCGGCCTCTGCTGGGGTCAGCTGGTCCCCTGGCACTCCTGCCCTTTGGCTGTGGGAGCTCTGTGTGGGGCCTCCCTCCTTCCTTTGCTGGGGTGGACACAAGGTTGTCATCGAGATTTGGCCGGAGTCTCTGGGCCCAGCATGTTAGTTGCCTTTATCCTTGACTTTTGCCCCTCTTTCTTTTTCTCTTTCTTTCTGTTTCTTTTGTTTTTCTATTCCTCCGCCTTCTAATGCCAACCTGGCCTTCAGCTCCTGTCTGCAATGACATAATACCAACTCTGATAATAATGTGGATAATGAAAGAAAATAAACAAACAAATGGGAGGAAGACAGGACAAAAGACAAACCGTGGAAGAAAGCCACAGATTAAAAGTAACTAATAATTAAACATACGGTGAGAGAAAAAAGGCGAGTAAAGAAGAAACACTCAGTGTGACATGGGAAACCCTTAGCCGCCTAGGCCTATTGCAGCATAACTAAGGGATGATTCAGGGTTAACTAGTCCAACTGTAACTATAAGCTTTATCAAAAGTTTTAAGGCTAATATTAAAAGTAGAGAGGGTGTCCTGTCCTGAATCCAATCTGAAAGCTGGTTCCACAAATGAGAGACCTGAAAGATGAAGGCACAGCCTCCCATTCTACTTTTAAAGACCCTAGGGGGTAAGCACGTAGCACGAAGTCAGTATGAGAGAAATATGCACTCTCTTTCTAGTCCCTTTCGTACTCGACAGCATTTTGGATCAGCTGGAGGCTTTTCACTTAGTTTATCGGACAGCCCGACCACAGAGTTGCAGTTTGGGAAGTGGAGTTGTTCCATCTACTGTCCACTGAAGTCTCATCAGAAACTGCATCAATAGAAGGGCGGCTATTAAGAAACCATTCTTATGTAATGAAAACTGGGAGAAAGGCTTAAGTATGACACAATACACAACAAGTGAGCTAAAAGAGAGCTCTTATAGAGTAATGAATATATTTGAACATTTAGATTCACATGGTTGTCAGCATGGATGGAGGAGGTCAGGAGAGAAGTACACCAGAAAATGCAGAGGCTCTGACTGAGGCTTTGTCAAGGTTTGGGGCTATATTTCAGTGAGTGGTGTTGGGGACCTTGTCAAAATTGATGAACTAATGAATGCAGGAACGTCACATTTTGATCCACTATGTAATGCCATCTGGAAAGATTGTGAACAGCTTCACTGTGTGCACCAATAATTTCTTCTCTCATGTCTTTTGTCCTTGGTAATATGTTAACACACTCCTGAATTCTTCACATGAGCAAAATATCTAAACTTCAGAATTTATAATGGTTGTCACGTTTGCCAATGATCAATTAATTATGTGCATTTGATTAGCAGCAGCTGGCAGCTACTTACCCTCTTAATTCCCATGGGAACAGTATGGGTATACTTAATTTTTCACACAATTCAGCATTTGTGCTTATTAATAAATAATGATGATAATGACAGTGAAATATGCTGAATGCCGTGATACTAACGTAGCACTTTTTACTACACACCTCATTCACCCTGTCACACAAGTGCTTTTTTTTCTATATCTATACCTTGTTTACCATTCTCCCACACACTCACACTTGGATGGATATGCCAGAGGCAACTTGGGGTTTAGTATCTTGCCAAAGGATAGTTGGCGTAGGAGTACTGGAGTAGCCAGTCTGAACTACTAAGCACCAGATTAGTAAACAATCCACTCTACCTCCTGGGCCACAACTTCCCATAATATGCTGTATTTTGCTGTTTAATTTGAAGACAGCTATGTTTTTTTACACATGAAAGACACTGAAGTACTCACAGAGAGAAATAATGAAAAAAGCTTCAAAAGAGAGGTTTGAAGACAGCACACCTTTGTCACACTCCATCAGATTTTCTACCTGCAAACTTACATAAACTGCCAAATCTGGATCCAATAATGGAAATGTGAAGGAGAGCCTTTTAGATTATGTTCCGTCTTGAAGCATATTGAGACCTTTGGGTTTCCTGTGGCCCAGTAGCAGGAAGGTGTTAGAAAATCTAAAAATCCAAACAGCCAAACTAGCAAAAACTGTTCACCAGTTAAGCATTTCACCAAAACAAGGTCAATTATACATATAACCCTGTTCTGAATAAGGAGTTCAAAATGTTTTTATTCTTTTTGCCAGTTTTAGGTCATTTCTGCATTTTCCATAATTATAGTAAAGCAGATAATAAACTTTAATACAATCTTTGACCACCATATGATATATGCTGGTCCACCTAAGCCAACTTGTCATTTACATAAATAAGTCTTGATATAGATGTGAGACTGGTGTTTATTGGGACAGAGGCTTAACGAGCTATGAAGTCATTATTGAAATTTAAAAAGATTTATTAAGTGGTTGAGTCTACCTGTCATGTGAGCCATGCAGTTCCTACAGTGGGAGAATTAAAAAATGAAATTACCCTGCGAGGCTTCAGAAGGGACATTAACATAACCATAACATTCAGCTGGGTTACCCTAGCATTTAATTTGGTGGGCATGCTTTACATTAATGCAAATTATGAATGGGCCAAAATATGAATGTCAACGGCAATGAGGGCATCTGGGAGGTGTTACGGTGAATAGGTTGGTGGACTGGTAGAGCTGATCAAGACAGTCTTCACACAAAAAAAAGGTCCCTGTCAGTAAGTGGCCTGCATAGGTATAAAATCAGCATGTATACCTAAGCTGTTCTCAGTTTTTTATCTTTTTTTAATGGTAGTTTTTGCAGCCCAGAAGTACCACAAGTATGTACTTCACAGATGCACAGCAGCCTCCACCTGGGTGTAGCTGTATTAACCTACAATTACCATGAGTCCCAGATCTCGTCCAAAGATGTACATGTCAGGTAATTGGTGATTATAAATCGATCAAAGGTGTGAAATCGAGGTTCATTTCATCCATCCTTTCCACTATCACCAAGGGCTTTGGCCACAGTGGAAAGAAAAAACTCCCTTCAACAGGAAGCAACCTCTGGCAGAACCAGACTCAGGTAGGCGCAGCCATCTGCCGCGACCGGTTGGGCATGAGGGGAGGAAGACAGGAAGAAGACAAGCTGTGAAAGAGAGCGAGAGATTAATAATAAGTAATGATTAAATGCAGAGTGGTGTATAAACACATAGTGAGTGACAAAGGTGAGTGAAGAAGAAACACTCAGTGCAGCCTAGACATATTGCAGCATAACTAAGGGAGGATTCAGGGTCACCTGGTCCAGCCCTAAATATACGCTTTAGAAAAAAGGAAAGTTTGAAGCCTAATCTTAAAAGTAGAGATAGTGTCTGTCTCCTGAATCCAAACTGGAAGCTGGTTCCACAGAAGAGGGGCCTGAAAACTGAAGGCTCTGCCTCCCATTCTACTTTTAAATACTCTAGGAACAGCAAGTAAGCCTGCAGTGTGAGAGCCAAGTGCTCTAATAGGGTGATATGGTACTACAAGGTCATTAAGATAAGATGGGGCCTGATTATTTAAGACCTTTTATGTGATGAGAATGATTTTGAATTCAATTCTGGATTTAACAGGGAGCCAATGAAGGGAAGCCAATATAGGAGAAATCTGCTCTCTCTTTCTAGTCCCTGTCAGGACTCTTGCTGCAGCATTTTGGAT
>VVHJ01061828.1:0-17992 GCA_015107715.1 Tylochromis polylepis | reverse complement strand
CCGGAATAAAAAAAAAAAAAAAAATCACTGTTATTACATCAGTCAATTTTCTGATTGCTTTTTGGCAATTAATGACAGAAAGATTGTGTCATGTAAGAGTAATGTGAGTACTACAGTGACCCTTCCTATGAATACACCCCAAAGGTAATTGCATTTTAAGATCTCCACCCTTAGCCTGTGGATAGGTGAGGTATGAAGAAAGTGTACCTCCTTTTTTTTATTCTATGTCCTTGTTTACTTTAGCTAATCGACTTTGAGCTTGTTTTCTTTCATATCCTAATAAATAATATGTTAATCCAGCTGGGACAGCAGGGTGGAAATGAGCACTGAAAGAAATTAGCAAATGACATTTTAACAAGGATGTCTGTGGTGATATAATGGGGCCTAATGAAAGTAATGTTTTCATTGATGTGCTGACAGCATGGCATTCTCCCAGCTGTACCCCTGCCTTTGCCTTGTGGGATGTGTATAAGAGAAAATAGAAGGGGACAGAATATGAAAACACAGACTTGTTTGTCGATATAAATTCTTGTGTGTATAGGCACAAACATGCCCTTCAACTAATGGCAAGAGATGATGCAGTTTAGGCAAACTATACTACATGAATAAAGATACACATGTCAAAGCTGATTGCTAGAATTGTAAGTCATACGTCAGATGCTTTCTAAGACGAAACATTTAGTGCAACCTACTTCTTAAAACATTTTGGAGAAATCTGTTGGAAAACAAATCCCCGTGAAGTATGTGGTTCCTGATAGCTTGTTGATGCAGTGAATATTTGTGGGTGGTGAAGTGGCCACATTTGGTTGTGGGAAATTGCATTTGCAGTAAAGTGGGAAAAGCTCTATTGGCTTTACTCATTTGGCAGCTTATGTAAAACTAAACATTCTGCACTGCCAGTTTGACATCCAAACTTGCAACATTTTTTAATCTCAGTGTTCATTAAAAAAAATGCCTTTTGGTGTTGCTGAGCCAGCCAGTGCATTCCATCATTTTAAGAATTTTTCCGATTGTTGATTTGACCACTCCCATAGTCTTTAAAATCTTGCTGATATTTTGTTTTTTCAGTCTATGATGACCTCCTCCACCTGCATCGATAGCACTTTGGACCTCATATTAAAAGTTCAAGTGAACAGCTACCAAATACAAATTCAACACTTCAAATCAACTCGAGACTTTTTATCTGCTTGATTTACCATGCAGTAATGAGGGAACAGGCCTCTCTTGTCCATGAAACTGCTTGTCAGTCACTTGTCTAATTACTCTTGAGCCTTGGAAAATGAGGCACTTTGGTATGGAAGTGTCTGGTAAAATCTTAACAAATTGTTGAACATTCTTCAAACTAAGAATCATGAGTTAAAAATCAACCTCAAAGTCCACACTTTGATTAGTAACATTTGGCTGTACAACGGGAGTCAGTGATGGCCAGTGTTAGGTAAAACACACAACATACAAAGGAAAGCTTTTATGTAATCACTTTCATTTTCAGCAGTAATGTAATGCATTCGGTAATTACTTCATAATTACAATTATGTTGCTACCTGCGTTACAAAGGCTCTGCAGTTAGCTGCACACTGGGCAGACAGAAATAAATAAAAAAGCATCAAATGAACAAGTTTTTTTTCTTCCTGTGCACTTGCACTACAATCAACTTATTTCAGTGCGTGTCCATTGTGGACATTATTTTTATTTTTATTGTACAAAAGGACAAGAGTGCGATAGTAAAATGCAAAACTGCAACCAGGAAAAAAACATTTACATTATACTGCTAATACAACTTCAGGTTCTTGCAAGCATCTGCACATACAACACAAACAAGAACCCAGAGTGATTATACAGCTGAATGTAAGCCCACCCCACCCCAGCAGCCAGATCCCAGAGCTTGATCTTCAACAGGAAACAAAGCCGGTGATAAGCAGTCAGAGCCTCTGTTTCTACCTATTCATGTTTCTACAGTAGAATCACTGTGGCGATTGCTTTAAAGTCTCTTTGGGCTGGTTTTCAATTTTGCTTTGTGTTGACAGCTTTGTTTATATGTAAATACTAAAAGAAAGATTGTCTGTGTGTCCTCATTAAAATATATACTTGTGTTGGTGTGTGGGACTTTAGACTACAGGTTTATATTGTAATTATGTTCATTTCAGGTTAATTTATGGAGTAACATGAAAGTAATGTAACACGTGGTGTAACAAATTACTTTCTCCATCAAGTAATTAAGTAACTGCATTAATAACAAATGTGTAATACTATTTTTGAGTAACGAGCCCAGCACTGGTGATGGTGATAAATAAATATGAGATGGAATATTTCTTACATTCTCACTGGATTCACATCATCGTGAAGTAAATACATTAATGTACCACATTAGTCCAGTGTGGTGTATTGATATAAAGAACCTTAATGTGATCATCTTGCTCTCAGCGTAGCAGGCTCAGCTGTCTCAGCACATGGGCCACCTATTGGATGATGGTATGCAGTCCTATGATTTGGGAAAAGACATATCTTGTTACATACAGGCCATGACGTGGCCCTGGCTGTGGCAGGGGAGAGAGAGTGCTGTAGCTGTGTGTCTCTCCAGCCTGCCTGACCAGGATAAGCAGGTCATTACAGATTCCCCATACAAGCCATCACCAGCTAGGAGTTGTCTGGGGAGGCAGTAAGTGCTATGCAGCTGGCTAGTGACCAGAGAAAGAAGCAAACCGAGGCTTCTGACCTCTGTCATCCCCCCAAAGTCATGACACGCCAGCCATCGTCAACGGACCCAAACTGATTTTGTGGGGGTTAGGTGGGAACATTTTTCAAATTTAACTTTTCCAGTTTTATATTGTAATATGGCTTTTTCTTCTTAAGAGATTTTTCATACTCCCACAGTATGTGTTGTTTCAGAAAGGTGTATACAGTTTACTCGAGAAAGTTAACAAATGCCTGATATGAACATTTAATTGGGGCACTAGCTGTCTTTTTCTTGTATTGTTATATAAAGAATCTGGCCCTTAGGACATCATTCTTTCTTCATTAGACTACTGTGATGACACTTGGGTCTCTTTAATGGACTGGGTGGAAGTGTTAGAGGGTGATGAAGGGACCAAAGTGGTGATGCAGACTGAGATAAAAACAAACTGGAAGCATATATAAGGAAAGCATCAGCAGAGAGATAAGAAACGAAAAGAAACTTATAATTTATTTTTGCTTTCTGCACAATATCCCTCTATAACCTATATATCGGGACTTGCTGTTTCAATGTAGCTGAAATAGCAGGACATATTTTCAGAACTGCTCTCACTGGTCTGACAGAGAAACAAGGAGCAACAGCCGAGAGGACAGCTGAGAAGACTGAGGCAGGGAAGATTTGTGTCCTCTAATGGATTTTATGGGGAAAAATGCATTTGGGGCACACTGAGGTATAGCACTTAGACATCCCCAAAGAGTTTACTTGAGCACAGTGATGCAGGTAAGCTCAGAAGGTCTGCACAAAAATTGAAATTCTTGACCTGATCATGCTTTCTACATCCACAAGAAATGGAGTCATGTTAGTTTTGCCAGAAAAGGAAATGAAAGAAAATGTATTTGAAATCTTACATACTTAAATAACCAGAAATATTAGTCTAATGAAAATCTTTGAAATGAGCTGTAATTACTTATCTGGTTAAGTCGAAAAATATTAATATATCTTTCTGCAATATTCCTAAACAATCCACTTTTTCTGCACATTCCACACCAAGACGCTCAGACAAATATGGTCAATTTCATATTAAATTCAACTCACTCAACAGTGAAATGAGAAAAGAAAGCATCAAACATCCTGAGATTTCATTGCACTTCTTTTAATCTTCTCATGAGTTCTCAAAGTGTTAAAGGGGGGATGTCGATAATTGATGATGATGTTGTCTCTAGACAGGAACTCACCATAGCAGCTGAAACAACCATGTCTAAAAAGTGAGGATAAAGAGGAACTTAAGTAACCCTGGATTTGTCAGACGCTCTCCAACAAAAGCACTCAGAGCTGCCAAAACGAAAAGTCTTGTTCCATCTCCCCAGCAGAATTTGACTAGTTGGATGATGACTGCGTAGCAGCCAAGAAAAGCTGTGATGCGTCTCCCTGTAAGGATCATCACATCCACATGTTTCAGTTCTGACATCTCAGCATAAGCAGGTGTAATCTTCAAAGTGAACCCTGCTGCAATTACACCCAATGAGTGTTTTAACATGTCAGCAAGAAAAATAAAGTGAAAGTTTTCTGTGAAGTTTTAAGAGCATATTTTCAGCAGCTGAGCAAACTAATTACAATTCATTTTTAACTGCTTGCTACCAAAGGTGTGACATCGACATGGTGGTTTTAAAGAATGTGTATCCCCAAGATGACAGTTGGTTTACTGGGTTCGTGTTTATTTAATTTAGTAGAACTCCAAAACTCAACACATATGTGCGCCATAAATAGATATTACACATCACAAACGCTAATTGCTGTATCAACTGCAGTCTAGTGTTAAATGCAAAGCTGGGTGCTATGTTACAGTAAGTAGATATGACTTAAATGGACATTACTTTATCTGCCAACTGTGAAGCCATCTCTTCCCAACAAACCATTCTGCTGTGCTTGTTATCCTGTTCTCACCTTCTGCAAAACTGAGGAACATATGCGGTATGTTTATATTTAGGTGTTATTGTAGACTGCATTTGGCAAAAGGCAAAAGGTGGAAAAGGTAACAAGAAGCACTCTGAGAGCACAAACCTCCACCAAGGCAGATTCTTAAAAGGGGACAGTATTATATGTTCTATATATTCATTTTGTCTTCTTTGTTCTTTTGAAGCATACTTTAAGAAGTTAGTTCAGTAAAAACAATTGCAAAGTGCAGGTTTTTGTTATTTACCCTGTTGAAACCCATTTTAATATACAGTAGTACAATTATTTTTTATATTTTTTTATTTATGTATGAATATCATATAAATATCAATTGGAAAAAAGTTTTCAATGAATTACTCATATTCACAAATATTGTACATGTATTCAGATTGCTATGTATTTCAACAGTTATAACCTGTTACTGTAATGTACATAACAAAGCCATAATACAATAATGTGATATTTACAATCCCCATATATCATTTCCTATTTACTGTAACTATATGTTGTCACTACAAACAACGACAGTAAAAAAAAAAAAACAAGTTTTAAGTAGCTTTATATAGCCTTATTATAACTTCAGTATAAATCTATTCACCTTTAAATAGAGGTCAGAGTGTAAATGTGACATGATATTTTAAATCTTTATATCATGCTTTCTATATATTGACAATGCACACCTCACTTGTAAGAGTCATTTATAGGCTATGAGACTTTTTGTCAGTTTCCAGCAAAAAAGAAAACATTAAAGTGACCTTGAAAACCTTGGTGGATGTAAAGCGGATTTAATATATTGTTAACATGATCCCACTCTACACCCCTACAAAGTTTTGTCAGAATTAATTTAAGTTTACAGAAAGAACGATGACACACATGCACACATACTACCAAATCATAAAATCCTTGGTGAACGTAATAAATGATATTCTCAAAAGGTTGTTGACAACAAGAGGTCACTGACAGGGATAAAATAATAATACACCATTTGTGAACCAGTGACAGAACTAAATTTGAAAAGATACAAGGGCTAGAGTTAGATTTTCCAGCATATGTTAGCTATCAGTGTCAGCTGATGTTAATTCATTAAACTAATATTCTATATTCAGTGCTCAACAGATGCTAAAGAGGAAATTGCATGTTAACATATAAACCTGTTCTTTAACAGCTAACCATTCACAGGTACAGCCATATCTTGTTTCCATTTTCCATGAAATTGGATGTCAAATTCTGTATTCAAGTTTATTATTAACAGCAGGTTTGCATTAGTTGATGGACAGCATATCATATCTGCCTGAAATGACTTCATTAAATGTTGTCATGATTCATTTAGATGACTCTGACAGGACAGACTGGACAGGTGTCATGTACAAGCAATGACATGAACACCAAATCCTGTGCTGGAGCTTGGCTGATTATGCTTCAGTCTGAGTATGTTTATTTGCATGATGTTATTATTTGCTGTCCATTTAACTGGTGTGTTATACAGTACATCCTTTTTATCTTTTTTTATGATAATTTGCTTCTATTGTAATGTCTGTTTTGTTTGCTGCAATTTCCCCACACAAGCTTTCATCCAGCAATCTAACAATCCCCAACATTGTTTTGTCATTACCCTTCTATAAAAGCATGAGAACCTTTGTGTTGAAAAGCAGCTGGAAAAAGGACTGAATGACAGCAAGCCAGAGTGAGAGGACAATGCCCACCTCAGGAAAAGGATGCAGTTGACTGGGGAAGGACAGAGCTGCTTACCAGGGTGGTTAATGATAGAAGAAGAATGTGTGCTGACAAGATAAATAGGTAACCGAGAGTCCTGGGTTGGGGTTGCAAGTGCTACGCTGAAGACAGATTAGATGTGTCACTAGAGCCAAAGAACATTGTAGTGACAATGTCAAGAAATAACACTGACAGTGAGCAGTACTAAGCCTTAAAAGTGATAGCACTTTAATCTCCTCACTCAGAGTTCCAGTAAAGGAGTTGGAGGAGTTAAATCATGTGTTTGAACTGTCCTCACCCAAAGTTAGTTGATCAATTTAGCAATGTCTGCAAACAGCAAAGTAAGTCAGTCCGCTTCCTTGTTTCAGAATTAATTGTAACAACTACTTGATGAATAAATAAATAAATAAACATAATGACAACATTACAGTTCCAGCTCTGCATTTCACCCTTTGACAGCTTGGACAGGATCTAGCCCCCCTGAATTGGATAAGTAAATGAATGGCTGGATCAGAGAAGATTGAGCTTCTCTGTTTGGGATTTCAGCTTTTTGTGCACCACCATCAGGTCAGTATTTGTGGTTTGAGTAAGATGTGTTGAGAAAGTTTTGATAGAGTTCCATATAATATGTTACACAAATTAACGTAAAGTAGGATGACACAGTTATGGATAGCCCTAATGTAACCTATTAACACGGTAAAGTAAGAATGTGACAATAGTTAGTGTTATTTGTTTAGCATGTGAAATGTGATGGGCAACTTCTGCAGCCTTTTTAATCTTATATCTAACAAATAACATGACGTGCTCTGTGGTACAGTCTCAATTATCGCCTAGTTTCTTACTAGGCACTAACTGGCCAACATGTGTTGCCGTGTGTTCCACCCCTACAGTTTATTGATGCATCTTGCTAACAACATAGCAAACATTAGCTGATAACTTAACTGGCAACTGCTGGCAACATGGTGGCAACCAAAATGCTAACATTGATTGTTATTATAAGCATGTACCATGCTGGCCATAGCATTAAGTTGTTTATTGGGGTTTTTTTTTTTAATGCCCGCAAGGTTATTTCTAAAAACCTGTTTACTGACTACTTAAAATTTATATGTTGAATTGATCTTACTCTCCTGCTCTCTAGCTTTTAATGAACACAACTGTGCCATAAATATTGAGCCTCATTTTTGTTCCTTGCAAATTTGATCATAGCTTTTCTGCATCTTCCTTCATAAACCTTACCAGGCCACCACTCTCTGGGCCTAGACAGAGAAAATGTTAGCACGTTATAAGTGGAAAAACAAAATGAAATTTGGCTTTATTGACTCACTGATGTGAAGACAGGCAGTCAAAAGTGTACCTCAGCATAGCAAGAATGCTTAGATCAAAACGCATTGAGTGGACTACAAAAGAGTGTTGGTCATGCTCAATGCACCTTTTCTTTAGATTTGACCTCTGTAATTGAATTTGAACAAAGATAATCCATGTTGTCCAGCCTGCCATGTAATTACAACAGCTTATATCTCTCTGGATAGTTTCCAGGAAGAGGATGTGTCAGCTTATACTCAGTTTGAATAAAGCAGTCAATAACTTTCTTACAGACACTCTTCTTACTCACAAATTATACGCTGCCTCACACACACACACACACACACACACACACACACACACACACACACACACACACACAAAATTAAATCCTGAATTAACTGTTAGCAGTTTTGCTGGCCACACCCATGCTTGATTACTTCCAGAACAATTGGATCAAGCAATAACTTAAATAGAAGCTGTTAATCAACTGAGTGTTCCTCATGTATCAGCTTTGGGACTCAAATGAACCACACTGAGAGCCTTATGCACAAACGGAGAAAAAAATAGTGGTGACCCACCATAGGAATGTCCTAGCAAAATCACTCAAAGAGCACATTAACGGCTCATCCACGCAGTCACAAAAGAATCCCAGACAACATGTTAAGAACTGCAGGCCTCACTTGCCTCAGTTAAGGTCAGTGTTCATGATTCAACAATAAGAAAGCGACTAGGCAAAAAGGGCATAACTGGGAAAGTTACATGGTGAAAACCACTGCTGACCAAAAAGAAAAGGTTCATCTCCAGTAGTGTTGCGTCCTGTTTTATCTGGCATTAAACTAACACAGCATTTCATAAAAAGACATCATACCAAGAATCAAACATGGTAGTAGTAGTGTGTTGGTCTGAAGCTGGTTTGCTGCTTCATGAACTGAATGATTTGGATCCAGAAGGAGAATGTCCGGTCATCGGTTGTGTTGATGTGCTTTTTAGCTTAAGCACATTTAGATTATGCAGCAGGACAATAATCCAAAACCCAGTGCCTCTGAATGGCTCAAAAACAAAAGGGGGTTTGGAGTGGCCTCGTCAAAGTCCAGTGAAAGACTCACTCACAGGCAGACTCAGTTATCACAAACGCTTGACTGCTGTTTTTGCTGCCAAGTGGGGGGCACAAGTTATTAGATTTACAGGTCAATTAGTTTTTAAAATGCAATTACTTTTTCTTCATGGCACTGTACTAGAACAGTTGTGTGTTTTGATTAATGGCAATTCTGCAGCTGCCCAATGTCATCCAATACCACAAAGGCCCAATATTTGAAAAATTGTCAGGTGGAAATCCTGTAACACGAAAAACAGCAAACACATCAGTGAGAGTTTTTAGGGTTCCTGTGATGCAAAATTCAACAGTACAAGCTGCGCAGAACCTGGAAATTGGGGAAGCCTTTTGTCCTGATGTCTTCCTCCTTGGTGGCAACAGCAGCTCACCTCCCTTTCTGCCTGACTGAGGAGGCTGTGAAAACTGTCATGTCCATGGCCCAGTTCCACGAGATAACACAACTTTAATAGTCGATTGCGGAAGCCCCTGACACCCTTAATGAAAGAAGTTGACATAGCAACATGAATGTGAACACAATAGATTTGACAAGCAAGCAACAGTTCCAGCAGGGAATTATGCAGAAACACCTGAATAGGAAATAATGCACATTCTCTTTGACTATTCAACAGCCCACTGACACAAAGGACTTTGATGTCCCTTTAATTGTGTTAGCCCTGACAAAATCTGGTTATTTGGTAAGAGTTCAAATGCACCAGCAGGCATGGACCATGAAGTGTTTGATTTCATCAGAAAAGTATCTTCTGGGGCAAAAGAGTCACTTTTCATCTTTGGACCAAATGCTTCAATACGTTAGAGATGCCAGCTGCTCTGTTGGATAAACCCTAAAAGGTTTGAAGCCAATCTCTTGAGGTGGGGGGCTCTGGTGAATACTCATTGTTTTGCCTGAACTCTGCTGTGTGAAAGAGTTGGGGTTGAAGGGGAGCAGGAACATCAAGCCAATTGTCTGTCACATCAGTCAGGGAAATGTTCATCCAGCAATCAGTCAGTGAGCTGGTGGTGGCATGGGCATCAATAAGGCTGGCTGACAGCTGGCTTGGAGAGACAGTAACAGTTGTCTTCCTCTTGGAGTGTGCCCTGAACACACAGATATTAGAGAGACTGACAACACAGTTTTAATCAATAACCCAGAGTAGCTCACAATTCTACGATTCATACTTTTATTCAAATCTTGGAAAAGGGTTTGGATGGAGCCCTGACTCAGTGGGAGGATTCTTTTTGTTTTGTATTTACTGTTGTCACACAGTTGTATTTGTTTCTTTTCTAGGATCAACTAATAAGAAATATTAACTATCCTTAATAGTTCAGGAATCAACTTGAGGATGGCTGCTGTATAACAAATGATTTAACAGTAAGACTCTGAAAACCTACCTGTTTGATGGGGCACAAAGTACAGTTTGTGATTTACTGATCATTACTGCTGATTGCTGTGCTCTCTGTGTAAATAATGAAACACATCTGGAGCCTATAAAGCTGCAAATATTTCATAAACTCACACAAACAGGTAAAAGCAAGAAACGACGTCCACTCCTGTTTAACTTCTTAAAAGCTGGGCAGGAGACATGAATTTCATTCATAACCTCTGACAGTTTTTGTGTATGCAGTCTTTTGTGCTCGCTCTGTGATGGACCAGTATTGGTGGTGAAATGTGTAAAAAATGTCTAAACGGCTTTATATTTCCATAGAGGAGAGTGTTTAAACCTGACTCTAATCTGGCATAAGATTTTGTTTAAAGCAGCGTGAAAGCACAAAACTTAAAATGAAAGTGTTTGTCATTAAATGAGAGACTTGTGTTGGAAAAGCAGCTAGCTAGATGACAGACAACTTAATATGTAAAACCAGTTTGCTAAAACGTTAGTCAACTTTGTAACAGATAACAAGTCAAATGAATTTATGGATTTATGTATACTATGACTGCATTTTCACACTTATTTAAAGTAGCTAACTTTAGACACACATTACTGCTTCACTTCATTTTTTCAGCTATGACTTGTTGCAAGTGGCAGGACTGTTGTTATATTTTTACATCTGTTTGGATGTTCAGATATTGTAAGCAGATTGCAGCAGGGAGTGACACAATGGGGGCCCCCTGAACATCAGTGAGTGAACCCTCTATTCAGAAAAGAATCATCTAGAGATGTTTAATTTCTTACTTTTTATTTTTGCTATAATTGCTTTATTGAGTCTATGCAGAAATGTGATGATTTTCATGGATGAAACCCTTAAAATACCTCTGAAGCAACTGTTGTGCAAAAAGAATGTTTCCAGAAAGAGAACAACTGCTGTTGAAGTGGAAACATCACCAGGTCTTTTCTTATCTATCAGTTCAACTCTGTCTCCATAGTGCTCCCTATATAGCAAGGTGCCAACTCCATGTCTTATATTCAAATCAAGTCACGAATCTCAGTGGGAGTCCCATTGAGGACAAAAGCAAGGGGACCTGGACCATGAAAAGAGATTACCATTTCACAGATTTAAATTCTGAGCAGCCGCTGCTGCTGTTTCCAGCTAAGCAGATGAAGTGTTTGTTTACTTATTGTTTCAATGCTGATTAAAATAATAATAACCTTTGAGGAACTGAGAAGGCATTATAGTGGTTTTGCCACTCACGTGCCATGAGTTAGGCGCTTGTTAAGATAAATATCCACTGACAATTTAGTTCAGAACTGACAGTTTAAAAGGCTGCATGTTCCTGGAAATTGTCCAAATGCTGACAGCTGGTAGTCTCCCTGGTAGTTGGTGCAAAATAGAGTATAACATTTATTCTGTTCTTCATCTGTCCAGCTGGACTGTATAATTGTTGCATTTATGGTGATTTTATCTATATCATCAACAGGGTTACAGTCAAAAAGAAAATTTCTTTTCCTGCAAGTACAGTCTGTACAAATGGATGGGAATAATCTGGCCTCTCATTATTGGACCTTAAGGTAACTACGTGTACCTGTTCAAAGGTCAAAAATGTATATATACTGCCATGTCCCGTGACATGTTTTGGTGTTGCTTTGAGTTCTCGATTCTTGTCAAATTATCGTGTTTAGGTTTCTCTCTGGATTTCATTGCTATTTTCGTATTTGAAGTACAGATGATGCAAATCCAAGATATGTCCAAGATAAAGATGCATGTGGAAATGTTTAGCATCAAAAGTAAGTTTGATATACGGTAAGCTTAAGGTTACTGCCCTTTATAACGATGAGAAAGTAAAATGGAGAAATTAAATGTTTATGTTTTCATTCACTCATGAGACAGATACAACTCTTAAACTAAATCCAGAATAAAAACAGTGTGCAATAAGGAATATTTCCAATACAATCTGAAATCTGAATGCTTTTGTAAACTGGATTATTAGATTAGACTGTTTTCCTTTTATAAAAATGTATTTTAACTGTATTTTCTTTAGTCATTAATGACAGATTGATGGACGAAAAGGCAATTTCATCCACAGACTAAATGCACATATATGTAAGGTTTTAGTTAGACTAAGTTCCATTAAGACCAGTTCCAAGGTTTTTCCTCCCACATACCTGTCATTCATTTAAGTTTGCTCAGATTTTGTGCAAGAAAAAGAAATAAAAATCTAGAGTAAACTTACTATTCTAAAGTTTTATTATTTCCTTATTTATTTCAGTTAAATTCAAATCATTTAGCACTGTCTCAAAAGTTCAGTTCTGCACCTGTATTTGCATTTTGCACACTGGTAAGAAGAAAACAGTGTGTCCTCACTGGAAGAATGTTCTGGGTTAAAATCTTCTTAGCCTTTGTTTAGCTTGTTACTGTATGGTTTTCTTTGGTCTAACTTCCTTCCTCTGTAAGGTACAAACCACAAGGGAAAACAAATAGGTATTGCTTTCAGGGGTACACTGCAGTACTGCACCATTAACATGCCTTTGTAATCCCAATTGTCCAATAATGTACTTTATTTTCAGAAAGTGTGGCGCTGAAGATAAATCTCCTGCTACTTTGCATATTCATCAATCCATAAACTGTGCTGCTTAATGAAATGTATACATCACAGTGCATAAGTGTTGTAGAAATGTTTTATATACATCAAAAATAAGTGTAGTAACTGTGTGGCTTGAGCTTGCGTCCCTTTATAACTTCGTGGACGTCAGATGAAGAAAGTAAACATGGATTTATCTGCTTGCTGCTCAAGGCAGATGCTATTCTTAAACTCAAATTAAACCTTAATAAAGTGCGAAAGGGTCAAAGAGTCTGAATGCTTTTGTGAATAAGTTCAGTTTTTTATTATAAACATTTATTTTAACTTTTATTATCATCATAAATTATTGAGCAGAGATCATTAGGAAAACTGGCAATTTTATCCACTTGAAACTCAATCTGCAACACAGAAACAGTGCACAAAAAAGCAAACAATGGATTTAAAATGAAGCAATTAAGTGCCAGCTCCTAGAAAAAAATACCCTGAGAAAGCGCATGTATTTTTATACACAGTCTCCTTTTTCCAGGGCTGAAACTACAATTGACTCATTTTAGGTATGACTCAACCTTAGTCTTCCAAAACAAAAGAAGAGTGAAAACATTAGTGACCAAAGCAAAGGTTTGGTAGATTGAGGGAAAAAAGAATGCCACGATGAGCTAAGCAAAGAAAAATACCTAGATGACCACAGAAGCCAACAGGGATGGATGATCATAGAGAAACCCCATTTCACAATATCCAGCCAAATGAAGAACACTTAACATTAGTGTTTTTACCATTACAGCTCGGTATAATGCCATTTTCCCCGTGATTGGATGTCCAAGCAAATTCACCCCAAGGTCAGACTGTGCAGTGCTCAGAGAAATTGCAGAGAGCCCAAAACCTACATCTCAGACTCTACAGGCCTCAGTTAGAATGTTAAATGTTCAAGTTCAAAAATAGAAAAATAGAAGACTGAATAGAGTCTGAATGCATAGAGTCCTGTGAAAACATGATCACATGACACTGATCTATATTAGCAGGTCAATACCATTTAGGAAAATCGCAACTGATTTCCATATCTTTTGTAAATCCTGATAGAACCAAACATAATATCACAAGACTTGACTTTGCACTTTGTTGCATTCTGCATTCTGTTTGCAGTGTTTAAAGAAGTTTTGAAGTTTATATAGTTTATACACGTAAGTTTACATATAAGTTTATATGGTGATGTCTATTTCTGTTACAGTTAGCTGAATTTTACTTGATGCCAGCTTTCCTAACTCAACCAAGTGTGGAAAAAATGCTTTTCTCAATATTTTTACATTTTGAGGGGATTTTTGTGATTTCCTCTCTGGGCTTTAAAACACAAATTCAGACTGTGCATGAAAAGTGATGGGAATGTGTATTGGATCAGGACACTTAGTTATGAATTTTTATTGAAGAGAAATACAACATTTGAAACCAGATTTCAGGGGTCTTAAAACACATTATACATACTATACACACATACTATACTATCAGCCACAAAATCAAATTACTATTAAAAGTCATTGTACTAGGGCACAGGTAGAAATTTCAGGCGAATCCAGATGGATAGTGTTTGGGGGTAGTGAAGCACAAGACTGAACACAAAGCACTGTTTCTAAAAGGTGCAAAGACTTGCTTTCTCATGCTAACTCAAGCTCCTCTTAATTACGTTATTCAAATTCCCTCCTGTGTGCAGGAGCATTGTCTTCACTTTTAGTCAACCATGCTTTTGCTCAAGTTTACTAATGTAAACTTTAAAGATAAGAATAGGGATACTTGCAGAGAAGATATTCATTTGGTCAACTTTTTGGTTGAAAAACCTTTAGAAAGATTTTACAATGTGAAGAAGAGTGATTGCTAAGTGACCAGGAAACATCACAGGAGGGGAGTGACAGGTGCCTCCGCCAAAGACACTATGCTGTCCCATCCATCGCGTGCCCTGGTCAGTCAGCTTAAAGGCCCCTTCATCAAGTTCTGTCAGTGGGACAGAACCGCTCACTGTTTGAATGCACTGCTCCGAGAAAGAATGAATTCTCCATCCATCTGTTGTACTATTGAGCCATTAATGCCAGCATGACTCACACAGCACAGGCTTAATGACAACAACAGGAAATAACAAACAAGGAGAAAAATAATTATCTTTAATTTAATGGATAAGATGTAAATCTGTTCGGGAACATGTTGAATGTGTCCTTGCATTGATTGGTTTCATTATATTGTTTTTTTTTTTTACATTGGTTTCATTTGATGGAGTATAGGTGTAGGTATAGCCTATCAGGTAAAGGTTGAAGTGTGAAGTTGTTAGTGAGTCTGTTAGTGAGTCAGGTGTGGGACCTGTATGACCTGAGGTGCTGATCAGAGGGCAGCGGGCCAAACAGGTGGTGGGTGGGGTGCAAGGGGTCACCTGTGATGGCCCTGGTGACAGGAGGATCTGGTGATGGCCCCCAGGGGTGGCAGAGGGCACCCAATGATTTTTTGGGGCGGTGTTAATTATCATCTGCACAGCCTTCCTGTTCTCAGTAGTCGCCCCAGCTTACCAAACACCCAGGCAGGTAGAAGGCCAGCAGCAGCTTCTGGTTCAGGTTTATATTCCTCAGGACATGGAGGAAGTGCAGCTGCTGCCGGGCCTTCTTTACCAGGGTGATGGTGTTGTGGGTCCTGGTGAGATCAACTGAGATGTGGGTGCCCAGAAACCTGAAGGGGGAGACAGATTCTATCTGTTCTCCATTTATAATGAGAGAGGAGTGGACCTGTCTGTGTCTCCTGAGGTCCATTATGACTCCTTTTGTTTTAAGGACCTTCAGGTTATTTTCTGAGCACCAGTGGGACAAGCCCTCCGCCCTGTATGCTGTCTCATCTCCATCAGAGATGAGCCCAACCACGGTGGTATCATGGGCATACTTGACGATGGCGTTGGTTGGCATACAGGGCTTGCAGTAGGGGCTAAGAATACAGCCCTGCATGGATCGGGTGCTGAGGAGAGTTGGGGGCCAAGTCGGACTGATTGATTAAGTAAGAAGTGTTTGATCCGGGTGCTGGTGGCAACAGGGATCTGAAGGAAAAGCATGTTCCCATACTGGGAGCCGAACCCGGGCCGCCTGGTTGAACACCAGGAATACTAACCGCTAGACCATATGGGATATGCAGGTATTCCACTTGTAGAAACTTATTAAAAGAAAACTATAAATTTGATAGTTTTCTGTAATATATGCTAACTTTGGAAATGTACAAATATAGCATTAAGTACAAAAGTTTGTTCATGGTCTCTAGAGAAATACATCTGTGCTTTTGTATGCCTGCCTTTCTGAAAATGCTGTAAATCATTGCTGAATAATAAACATGTATGTTTCATGATGTAACAACTCTGTACTAAAAAGCTTGGTTAGTTTAGTTAGCAGTTAGCAGCACAAATATAACTTGATCACAACTAGGCCACAACTGTAAAACCATGGTTAAGATCAGGGCGTCATGCTTCATAACAAGCCACCATGATTGTTTGGGAAGAGGAAATGATAGCCCAACTTTGCACCTGTTAAAATCTGTTAAGTGGCCAAAATGTTACTGCATCCATTCATCCATCCATTTGCCCATCCACTCCATTCTCATTCCACTCATGAACAAAACCCTGAGATATACAACCTCTTCCATTTGTGAGAAAATCTCACATGTATCTTCTAACAAGACACAAAGGGCCCATCAGGTCAGTGCTTTGTGGCAATGGCAGCAGTTATAGGCCATGGTGTTCTGATCCCTGGCTGTTGTCTTTTCCATCACATTAAGGCAGGCCCTGTAGAGTTTTTGTGGGGGAAATGCAAGGCAGCCAGTTAATCGTGGACTGGCAGACCATAATAAGCTAGCAGACCAACAGGAGCAACACAATAACTGCTACATGTGTGACTTAAAAAAATTGTTACTTCCATTCTCTATGAATAAATCAAGTCTCAAAGGTTGGAGGCATATTTCTGAATCCTTCACAAGTCCCAGTGTATTTTTTGTGTTGTAATTTCTTTAGAACACACTAGGGTAACACCTGTCCTCTAATCTCCTCCCTAATTGTTAGAAACTCACAGAGCTTCATGGTGCAACTCATTTGGGAGACATTTTTGGAGAATTACTTGTGTGGGATGTTGTAACGCAATTATATCTCAGCACGCAATGTTGCTCAGGGCTGCTAGAACAACATTAGATTTGATGGATACAGCTATTGAACCCATTTTCATGATTGTCATGTGGCAGTCAGTAACAGCCTCTCAAATATCCTCCCACGTATTCCTATGTCCCAAAAGGAAGCTGTTACATTCACTTTACACTTTCTGTATTATAAGTGACAGACCATTTTAATAAGGTAAATAAAGCAGAAAACTACCATGATAAATATTTGTATGCCTTCTGCTGTGTTATAATGAAAACAATAAATCAGATGAACAAAACATCATCTTCTGTATCTTAATAAACAAAATTGACACTAATTATCAAGTATGATTTAATGACTCCTTGCTCTTTGACAACTTTCACAGTTTTTACTGCAACTATTAAAATTACCTCAAAGTGACTAAGAAATTCTACAGTAGTCCTGTAGCTGCTAATATTTTCATAGGCAGCTCTCAAAATTTTCACCAAGTTATTCCACATTGTCTGTGTTTGTTGGAAGAGTAGTTTAAGAAAGCTGTTTTGCAAACTCAGTGCTCTCCTTGGGCACTATGGGAGGTTTGTCCACAGAGGCTGAGATGTTTGCATGCACTCATGGGTCCTTTTTGAAGTTCTGATTCCCATGCGCACAACCACACACACACAAACACTTTTTAGGGTCACATTCAAACACATAAAAGGCTGATATCATTATACACTGCTCAAAAAAATAAAGGGAACACAAAAATAAGACATCCCAGATCTGAATGAAGGAAATATTCTTATTAAATACTTTGTTCTTTACATAGTTGAATGTGCTGACAACAAAATCACACAAAAATTATCAATGGAAATCAAATTTAGCAACCCATGGAGGTCTGGATTTGGAGTCACACTCAAAATGAAAGTGGAAAAACACACTACAGGCTGATCCAACTTTGATGTAATGTCCTTAAAACAAGTCAAATGAGGCTCAGTAGTGTGTGTGGCCTCCACGTGCCTGTATGACCTCCCTACAACGCCTGGGCATGCTCCTGATGAGGTGGCGGATGGTCTCCTGAGGGATCTCCTCCCAGACCTGGACTAAAGCATCCGCCAACTCCTGGACAGTCTGTGGTGGATGGAGCGAGACATGATGTCCCAGATGTGCTCAATTGGATTCAGGTCT
>VVHJ01061827.1:0-14082 GCA_015107715.1 Tylochromis polylepis | reverse complement strand
TATTTCACAAGGTTTGCATCACATGTTTATGTCTGTGTGTGTGTGTGTGTGTGTGTGTGTGTGTGTGTGTGTGTGTGTGTGTGAGTGTTTGTGTGTGTATGTGTGTGTGTGTGTGTGTGTGTGTTTAAAATGCACGCAACCATGTGTAGACTGCTTCGTCTAATTCATTTTCATTAAATATATTACGTTTTTCTGCTAAGTCAGCACAACTCATTTGAATGTGAGATTTACACTGCGTCAGGCGTCTCTCGCTTCCTGGTTACACTGAACCCAAACGTGACAGAGTCAACGACACAGACACGCGTCTCCCTGACGATGACACAGTTTAACAAACGCACAATTTGTCCACCTGGTGGACCTCATGGGACCTCACTGCATGAGTGCAAGGAGTGCAAAGTGTTCACATCAACAGTTTACTGCATCATTGTCACACCATATAGTCTGAAAGATGTGTGTGTATGATTTTGTATGATTGTGCGTGTGCGTGTGCGTGTGTGTGTGTGTGTGTGTGTGTGTGTGTGTGTGTGTGTGTGTGTGTGTGTGTGTGTGTGTCATTTATGTTCTGCCTCAGCGGGCTTCTTGTCCAATCGTCTCTCTCTGTGTATCTGTGGCAGGAATCCTTTTTATCAGAGTTATGTCCTCAGGCTTCAGCAACATGCTGTCAGGCTGTTTGTGGGCTTGTGTGTGTGTGTGTGTGCGTGTGTGTGCGTGTGTGCGTGTGTGTGTGACCTCTGGGGCAAGTATTGATTGAATGTCTGGTTCCCCCACTGTCACGACACAGCTTTATTAGCAATAGGTCTTGTTTTCCCCACCTCTTCCTCTTGACATATCTTCTTCACATCTTCTCCCTTTATCTCATCATCTTCAGTGACCCCGCTCTCCTCCATTTTATCTCTTTCCATCTTGTTTAACTGCTCCTTCGTCTTCCTTTTCTCCATTTCACAAAAACAAAAAAAAAATGCATGAGCAGGGAGCGATTGGCAACATTATTGTCAGCGGTAATGGGAGTTGGCAACACAGTCACAGTGTGAAACACATAATGAACAGTGAAGGACAGAGGTTTAATTACTGGAAGCAGCTCTTCTTTTGAACTCAAAAAGCAGCTGCTGTATGATGAATTTATCATCTTCACTCACTGGTTCATGTCAGATTTTCACAAAAACTATCACAAATTACATGAATAATGAATACATCACTCTGACACAAAAGTTTGTGCAACATCCAGTCCGTTCCCCTCCCTGCTCATCAAATGACATTTTGTCAAAGTCGTTGGTGTGTCTCAGTTACACATATGGCGTCCACGTGATGGACTGGGTCATGGCATCACTGAGATGGAGCTCCAAACTCATCATTTGTCAGTGTGCAGGCTCACTGTTGTGAAGTGGCTTATGTAAACCCAAACCACTGTCTTCTCCAAAGCCACGCTAAGGAGTTTTTAGTGCCTGAGCCTAACCAGGAAGTAGAAGGGAAAGTAAAAAGAGTGAAAATGATATTATGTGACCACCCAGGATAAGAACACTATGTCAACATATTAGCAGTTTTACAACAGCCTGTTATGGTATGAAATGCATTTGGACAAATATGACATCATCCAGAACTCAATCAGAACTTTCCCACATGTGAGGAGATCGTACATAAAGACACATTTATTTGCTGACTTTTTTCAGCTTGGACTTCATCCATCAGGCCACGCGAGGACTCAGTGTTTCATTAAAAGTAATGTCAGCCCCTGACCATGGTGCCGTGTGTGAAATGAAAAAGACTTTGAAATCAAATCTGTACTTCAGTGGGAGCCAATAAAAATAGGACAGCCATGTGGCGATGTGGGACCTGCAAGAGTGTTTGTCACAAGCCTGGCAGCAGGATCCGACATCAGCTGCAGCCAGGTCATTGTTGACTGACTGAGGCAGAAAAGCAAGCCAATACCAGTGACCTGACTCGGTGAGATAAAAGCTTGAATAAAATTTTTTTTTTTTTTTAAACTGGACAGGTTAGCTGTCCATTTTAGGGCTAAAGCATAAAATCTCACCTGCAGACAGAGTTTGTTCTTGAAAGAAATCTACATAAACGCACAGAATATTCAAAGTGCTAACCACTGATCGACCGCGAGCTGACTTGCTCAAAATAATCAGACTCACTTAGATGAGTGTGAGCTGTTTACAGTGGCAACAAATCTGGGTAAACAGAACTTTTGTCATGGGGGGGGAAACAACTAATGCACACACAAGGGAAGAGTCTGTTTATTTTTCCTTTAATACATCAGTCTTTTCAGATGCCACATCGTTCAGTATCCACAGACTGAAGTGGCGACAAATTAGCTCACTTCAATTAATAGACCCATCTTGTAATTACTGTTTCTGGGCTTGTTCCATATTACGCTCATGCTATTGGGGTTATAATTGTTTTCCTGAATCCTACTCTTTGCCTACTGAGACCGTGCGGTGTGTTTCATATAACTCAGGGAGTGCATCGGTTCTGCCAATGCCAGGAGGGCTGTATAATGAGAGGCTGTGGTTCAGTGCATTTGTCTGTTTATTTAGATGTGTTTGGCATTTGGTCTACCCACAGTCACACTGCAAAAGAACATTACAGACTATTTTTAGTGACAGATGTCATATGACAGATGTTATATATGGGAATTCTATTTAAGGTTATTCTTATTAACATTGTTCCTTATAATACTGTATTCCATGAAATCTCTGTCTGTCTGTGCGTTTGTTTCTTTGTCCGCCAACTCCTAATACTCTATCAGGGTTTAAGCAACCCTATTCGGCAGACAGCTACATCTTAGACCCCTGAAGGTTCTTATCTATAGATAGATATTATGATGTCATCATGTTACCTACCAGCCACCTGGCAAACAAGTTAAACTAAGCCCTAAAAACCTATAAAATATCATATAATTTTAATCATGGCAGTAGCATTTAATTTACACATGAGTGATTGTTATGATGCTATCACATTCCCTGGAAACCACTTAGGAACGGGCTCAAATGACCTGCTTTTAGCCTTTAAGCACCTACAACACCTTATAAAAGCATTCTACATTTTAATTTCACAGCAATAACATTTTATTTTAATCCACAGTTGAATTGCCTAGCAACCACCTGGTAAATGGCTAAAATGACCCATTTTTAGCACATAAGCAACATAGTCTTCACCTTTCTCAGGGTGTTTACGTATAGCACTTTGCCAACAGTGCAAACAGACCAAACAATACTTTAGCATGAGCATCTACTAATGAAAAAAATATAACATTATAAGGTCTTAATTTATGCTACTTGCAAATGGACACAAATACAAATACTTTTGCAATGAAAAACATGAAATGCTGAAAGGTGTGCTTTGGATTGATACCAGAATTTGCTGTATTGTAAAGCACTATCAACAGCACAAGCATGAGTAGCCCACATGCTGGTTGTACCACATTTTTTGACACTGCCCCCACCTGACCACAGACGCTCACGGACTTCCAAATGGCCACCAACACTCTTTCCCCATTAGTCATCACTGCAGATGAGAGTACCTCATCCCAAACTCTTAAGGCCTAGCACTATTCTACCAGTATATGAAATAATATGACACACACCAAAATGTGTTTGGATTTTCAACAAAAGTCCACCTAGGACTACTCACAAGTTACTTCTCATCACAATGAATTGGTACAGCATTTATTAGTTCAGATTAGCCTGTAGTATTATATATTGTTTTTGGTCCAAAATCTATTTGATATAAAGAAGAAATCTTTCACAGTACACAGCACAATCACATCACAGTAGGCTGACCTGCATTGACCTTTGTGTTACCTGTGTGGACTTTCCTTGGTGGAGATTTAATTTTTTCTCCTATGTCTGCATCAGTTTCCTTTGAATCCTCTAGTGCACCCCAGTTGATTTTCACACTGATTATTTGTACTGCACATAACTGTGACTGGTCTTAGTTTACCCATTAACCAATTTACATGTCAGAAAATTGTGAAGCCAAACCATCAAACCAAAAAGTATTGCAAAGCAGCTTTAATTTATGCTCGCTCACCTGCTAACGTTAAAAGCAATATGCAGTTTCACCTTGAAAAAATAAAGTGGTGAAGTTTAACTGCATGTAGGGAAACTGTTGGCTTTGTTGCTTGGTAAGAACAATGATAGCTGACGTGTTTGCCTACAGGGCCGAAACCCCAGTTTATTTCTTACCTGCTGTCACCCTTCTAGCATGTTCACATCTGTTTCCCCAGTGAAACCATCTAACTCTCAGTTCCTCTCCTCATGCAACCTTGTTTCTTTTTCAGGACATACACAGAAAGTAGAGAAGCACTGCAAAGATTTATGGCTCCTATATGTGACACCCCACCTCGTTCTTACAAAAAATAATACTCAATGCCCCTTCATACTCATATGTAAAAGCGCAGTAGACCAGAAGTAAATTAAACTAATACTACATGTTCCTGAATACATACTTGAGAATAAAAGAAAAGAAAAAACTTGAGGTCCCATCTTGAGGGTCCACTCACACAGTACTCACACAGCGACATAGTTCAAAGTAGCCCTTTTGCTTTTTTTTTTAAAGGGGATACAGGAGAGGAAAATAGGTCATGGGAAAGGAGAGAAGCATGTAAAAGGACATGAAATGACCCAGTAGAAGATAAGATGGAGTGGGAGGCATGAGAAGGGGGAGGGGGTGAGGGAGGAAAAAAGAAAAGGAGAGGTGAGTGGAATGTCAAGGAGACTCAGAGGTAACATAAGGAGATCGAGGCATTGTGTTGCCCTGTGCAACACACACACACACACACACACACACACACACACACACACACTGATAAACAGGGAAGCTCCCAGAGCGTCCAGAGTCCATCCTGGAATTTTCAACAGGAAATTTATTCTACCCTAAACAATGGCATAAGGGACACACACCCTGACATACACACAGTCACAATGGCTCTGAATCTGCTTAGGAGTACAGTACAACAGAGATAGTAAAACAAAACATTTAGATTAGTCAAATCACATTAGACACATTAGACAGCCTCTGCTTAATTATGTGTTGAGGTGTTTGTTGTGTGTGTGTGTGTGTGTGTGTGTGTGCGTTCCTTTTCCTTTTCAGTCATTAAAACTGCATTTGTGAGATTGCACCTGTGCGTATTTTCATTTGTGTGTGTTTGGATGAACTAATCATAGTGCATTTATAATTCAGTTTAATACATTGTCATTTTTAATTTGCTGTATTCATGTGCAACAGCTGCCCCAGGTGTACACTTTGAAGTGGGATCTCACACACAGACACACAAGCTCACTACGTGACGTGCTGAACAGAAGGCTGGAGTCGGGGGGAAAGGCCCCATGGTTAAAATAACAAGTGTGTGAACTTGTCAACACAGGGAATATGCTCTTTGTGTGTGTGTGTGTGTGTGTGTGTGTGTGTGTGTGTGTGTGTGTGTGTGTGTGTGTGTGTGTGTGTGTGTGTGTGTGTGTGTGTATTCCTGACTTCCTGTCTCATGTCTAAAGAAGAAACACTTAAGAATGCCAACATTAAAATATGACAGAGGGTATTTACAGATGTGTCACAGACCTCCTCACAGATTCTCCCAGAGAATTTGCTGTGAGCAAATAACCAAACTGAAAACAACAGACCTGCTTGAAAAGGGCGCACTGTTAATTGTAATGAAGTTATATTCAGTTTAGTGTACTTTATGTACTGTAATTGTCAGGGGAGATGCACATACACAGCAATCTAATATGGGGGAAAAAGCGCATTGTACCTGATTTAGCTACCAGCTAATTTCCATCTCCAGTCTCTGGATAAGTAAACAGAATATCAATAAATACAAATACAAATGCATGCAGTGCACTAGATACAGTGAAAATGTAATAAGCTGTATTTTTCTCCACAGTTGCCTCTGTGACAGAGAGAAGAAATTTCACCTGGCAAGTCAATGTGAACGAGCTATTTTCAGCCTCCTTTAAGTACACTGGCTGCCGCTTGAATATATTAAGTAACAGTGTAATAATGGCTTTGCAAAGACATAGACTTTATTAATCTCACACTGGAGGAATTTGCATGTTACAGCAGCAAGAATAAGTAAATTAGAGAAAAGGCAAAAAACCTTACAAGAGTAATTTCTACTATTTATAAATGGTTGACGTATTCATTTTTAAATTAGACTTTTCTCTGTGAGTGTAATTACACTCACAGAGAAAAGTCTAATTTAAAAACCAACAACAAAAACTCAGAATGGGTATTAATACATTTTTATTCTCTGTGTTTTTAAAATTTTTGATTATTTAAACAAACTCTTTTATTTATAGGTTGCTTATGTAGCTATCCAGCCACATTGCTGAAGGTCGGTTCACAGGAGATTTACCTGTTGCCAAAAAAAAATCCCATGGGTGTCATCTAGAGGGTTTGAAGCCCTGCATGCCCGAGCGAGTGATGTGACATAACACGGATTCAGTCTTAGATTTTTCCAACCCTTCAACTATTTTCAAACATGACTGATTTCATGTTGCTGCAGCTCTAGCTTTAGCAACAGGAGACAAACACAAAAGCGGAAACAAAAGTGCGACTAGTTTCTACTTGAACAAAACTCAAAATTTGTAGCACCATGAAAAGAAAATTGATGCAAGTTTGTTTTGGAACTTTGGCAACATTGGTTACATTTTACAAGTTCTTGTTTAGGTGGGTTAGAGTCTGATATTTAAATATAGACATGAGTTAGCCGGGAAAACACATTTATGCATACATAACTGTTTAGCTGGCAATCTTCCAATCAACAGCAATAAGTTTCAGTGTAAAGTGAGTCATTTAACATATATAAATTATTACGGTTTCCTTAATAAATAACCAACAGTTACACCCTGCTAGTACCGGGCTGGACCCTTTTTTTGCGTTGAATCTTCAGGGTGCAGATTCAAAAAGGTGCTGAAAACAGAGAATAGAGATTTTGGTCCATATTGAAATGATAGCATCACACAGTTGCTGCAGATTTGCTGGTCGTGCATCCATGATGTGAATTTCCTGCTCTATTGGATTAAGATTATGTGACTGTGGAGGCCTTTGAGTGTGGTGCATTATCCTGCTGAAAGCAGCCACTGGAAGATGTGTACACTGTGGTCATAAAGGAATGGACATGTTCAACAACAATGGCTGTGGTGTTTGATATTTTCTCTTTTTTGGACCATTCTCTGTAAACTCTACAGATGGTTCTGTGGGAAAATCCCAGTGGATCAGTAATTTCTAAAATATTCAGACCAGCCCAATAACCAGCTACCATGCCACATTCAAAGTCATTTAAATTACTGTTCTTTTCCATTCCAATGCTCAGTTTGAACTTCAGCAGGGCTCGCTGCTTTTCTCTCGTGTGATTGGCTGATTAGAGCTGCTGAGGAGGTGTACCTAATAAAGTGATGCGTGTATTTGTCAGTGCCCTGACAATTAGAATCTGACATAACATTTCAGTGAACAAGACCAAGCATAAATTGTTTGCCTTCCAAATGTTACAAAAGTTTGATGGAAAAAAAGAGCATATTACCATAGAGTTATTTTGTTTCTGATGTGAATAAATTATGGTTAAGGTTTGGTTATGTTTCAGCACAAAAGCACCATAGTTGGGTAAAAGACTGTGATTTGGATTAAAAAAATATGTCAGCAGCACTTTCTTGCTTATTTTCTCCCGTCTTAATTAAATGTCATTGTAGCTTGAATCTAAATGTGTGTTTTTATGGAACAGCTGTTAACATTAAATAGTGAATTATGTACTTGGTTTAAAATGCAAATGAATCCGCATTGGAAAAATAAAACCTGCTCATAAGCTCAAAAGGTCTAGCTAACTAAACTCAAATGTATATCCACAAACTGTTTATGGTAGAGAAGGCAGGAAGCAATCATGAAACCACCTGTAAAAGCCAACATTTGTGCTTTAAGGCTAATGAAGAGGTCTGGGTTCTGGGTTGATGTGTGTGTCTTCCTCCTGTCTTTCTCCCAGGATGGCTGGATAGATGGATGTTAAGAGCACTGGAGTTAGAAATGGAGCAAATGGTAGAAGTTCAAGCAAGGTAACGATCCAGGGGAGGAGAAAAGTGAATAGGGAGCAAAATGGAGCCAAGACAATGGCGAGAGCATGTGGGTGTCTGTTCCTGAACAGAAGAGTCAGATTAAAATAGAACAACAGCCATATGACGACAGTGTGACTGTCAAACACCTGCAGCGGGGAGACAGAGAGAAAGAGAGGCTCATAATGGGATGTAAGGGACAAATGGAGAAACAGGTGACAAAGAGACAGAGGGAAAGGGGGGGGGGAATAGTGAGAATATGCAAAACATTAGAGGGAACAGAGCGACAAAGAGTGCGTCCGTGAATAAGATGCAGATGAGTGAAAGGTTCAGAGCAACAAAAAAAAGGTGGGGATGAAGAATGGAGGCCATTATTGTGTCTTCCCTTTCGGATTGTGTGAGTTAGAAACAACTAGTATTTCTTTTTTGCCTGCGCAGTCCCTCAGTGTCCCTTTTTTACTCCCCTGAGCTTTGAATAAATCCTCACTGCGGCGCTCCTGTGGCGAAAGAAAGTAGATGAGCCTGGGTGTCATTGTCTGTAACAAAGGTGCTATCATACAACACATCTGCTGCATCTGAGTAAGGTAGTTTTTTTGAGCGACCATGATATTTAGACAGCCGTGATTGGCAGTTGTTGACATTTTAGAGCAGTCCAGTCCCTCGGTTAATACTGATGGCAATCATTTAAATTAGACAAGGTGCTTTGCATTTCACTGCACCAGCACTGTGTCAGGAACACACTCAAAGCAAATGTTATGGTGTTCTAACAAAGCAGACTAGTAATTAAAATTTAGCCATCTAATTAATTCAGACATGTCACGGGTCTTACAAGTGCATAAAAAACTGTACGTCTAAAACTCGATGACTTATTTTGAAACAGACACGTGGCTAAAAAACATTCAGATTTCATGAAGTGACATCACCGGCTCGGTTAGTGTTGTCACTGTCGTCACAGGTAGGAATGACAGGAACATTAATGCCGCTTTAATAACCGCTGACAACAACTACCTCCAGAGACAATGACGGAGAAAGAGTCATACAGCATGAAAAGAAGCCAATGCTTGCTCAGTCACAGGCTGAAACAAAAGGAGACATGAGACAGACTGCATTTACTCACACAAACACTTGAGCAAGAATCAACCGCTCCACGTAAAATGAGCTCACTGTGCACTGTGGTATTTGTCACCCGCAGTTTTAATCGCAGATTTAGCTGCAGAAATTTAACGGGAGATCGAATGAGCTAAGGTTTTTCAAAAGTGGGTGTAAGTAATAAATGCAGTGCAAATGAGACCAGCGGCAAGTAGGAAAAACTTGGTCACTACTTCTTAATTAGTGGTATATTGCTCGGTTTTGGATTCACGATCATCTAAAATCTTTGAGAATACTTCATAACCTTTCCCAGCTTTATGCAATTTTTTTTTTTTTTTGCGTGTCACGAACAGCTATTTCTTGTGAAAGCAAACACAAATGCTAGGAATATGAGAATCCCACACCAAACAACATGTAACACCGGATAAAATTTAAAAATTATGACAAAATCCCACACAAAACAACAAATAAAACTAAGAACAGAGGCCTCCTAATATTATCAATGACAATAGAAAGACCACAAAATCCCACAACAAAACCCGCAGGCCATGACACTGATACACTGATATCTTTTATAAAACTTTACAAGGGATTCAATGACTATTCGATAGCTCAGGATGAATTTATTGCTAAATAATCAGGTTTCATAAAGACTAGACCAAATCAGCTTATGAATCCATTATTTCTTACTTCTAACTTTTTAAATTCTTTCTCTTACTCCTTCAATTAAAATACAATTCTGATTAGACCTGATGAGAGCAGCTGTCTGCTGTTGTCTCCAGAGAAGATAAAGCCGGCAACTGAGAGGAGGATTGGCAGACATTTATTACTGCCAGGAAATCTCTGTCAAGTTTTATAGCATGTGGGTCATAGAAAAATGAGCCTTGCTGGATATTTGTTATGCATGAGTTTGTGTTAAATTTGCAGGGCTGTCTGTGAGCAACAGCTACTAACCGAGCAGTAGCTGTTGGTGAAAACGATTACAGGACTAATCCAAACATCTAAGTTTAACAAATGCTTTAAGTAGGATTATTAAAACCACGTAACAAGTGCACCACCTTTGCATGGAGACTGTCTATAATGTTACAGGAAGTGACCACATGATATGACACGTTTGAGGTTTATGAATTAAAAGCAAATGTTTGCCCAGGGAGTTTGCATGTCCTCTTCACTGGGTCATCATTTCCCCTCTCAGACTTAGCCTACGCTTTTAATTTAACGCCTATTTCATTCTATTAAAATCTGCTAACCCCGGTTTTTTGCTGTATTATTAAAGCATCACTTGCCTCCAATCATTTTTGCAATTCTTCAAATCTTGTCTCTCTCCAACTGAGCAATGTGTGAATTTCAGCGAGCAGTTTTCTGTCTTTATAGGATCGGTTTCCCGTGTTTAGTCATTCCAGTTCAGCCTTGATTTCTGTTCCTCACTCTTTCTGTCTATCATCTACTTCCTTTCGAGTCATGCTGTAGAAACATGAATTATGAATTATGGTTTGTTGGCTGCTCTTGTGGTGTGAGCTTAATAAATTTCGCTCAAAGCTGCTGAAAATGGCTGTTGCTTATCTTCTGAGTCTCTCTTCCTCGCACACACAGGTTGTTTGGTTAATTACGGGGCAGCATTGCGATGCATCTGTTTCTCCTGTACTTCGGCGATAGGTCACCCTTGTCGTTACAGGAGTCAGCATCACTCTGTTGTTTTTAAAACCTCCTCCTCTCGATACTCTTACCTGAATGAATGAGGTGTGTGTGCTTGTTCCGAGGCCCGTCTTCATGGCTTGGCTGTATTCTACAGTGCATGTGTCTCCAGTATGTTAGTGATGCTACTGGAGACCCAGCTCTGTTGGAATAACAACCAGGACCTCACGCTGCTAGCCTCCCACCAGCTGTGGTGTGCATGTGTGTGTATACATGCCTCTGCCTGTCTTTCTGTCAAGCCTTCCTTAAATCGTTAAACGTGTCCCTCATTCCTCCTCTCTCTGTGACAGATGGCTGGTAAGGAAAAATCAATACGCACTGGTAAATCACTTATATGTTAAAGACCGGAAGAGCCCAGCTGTGCATCTCTTGCTGACTAGAGCAGGATTCGTGGTTCTGAGTTTGTCTCGATTTGCGGAGGTATTTGGCTCCACAGAGTGAAGGATTTTGGGTGTGCAGCTCACTCAGATGTACTTGCGTCCCAAAAGCTAACAGCACATAATGCAACGGGAATGATACTATGCACAAGTCAAATGCTGATTGGTTCACAAGTGGGCCTGAACAGGAAAATGACTTCTTCATGAAGTGGAAACACAAAGTGGACATTTTTCATTGTTTTTAACACTGACATTCACTTCAACTTGTTGAATGTTACAACTGTAGTCCTATCTGCAGCAGGCTGAAGGACTAGCAACAACACAAACAGCCATAGCCCACACACTGGTGACAGTAAACTGTTATAACATGTAGTTGACGGTCTGCAAAGCTGTGCATACACTCTGCTGCATGTAGAACCAGCTCGCGACCGTGCTGGTGCCTTTAAACATGTACAGATAAGCAAGGAGCACAGTGATTCACTGTAACGTACAGAGGGGCTTGTAGGATCAAGTAAATTGTTGGTTCTGCATAAATCTCTGCAGACATAAAGGAGGATACCTTTAATCATGTGCAAGTGGAGTGCCATTACCCTCCATCCTCTTACTGTTAGATCAAGGTCGACTCACTTGAAATGCAGATGGGCTTGACTCAAGGCGTCGGATGGCTCTGTGAACAATGCAGCAGATAAGAAATATGAGAGTTACCCTAAAGACTCCAATTAGCTCCTTAAACTAATCCTCTCGGTCAGGCCTTTATTGCAGTGTAGTCGTTAACTAATGTGACCAATTTAGAATATTAGTATTCGGCTAACTGGCTAATCTGGTCTGTTTCTCAGAGGAATGTTTACCTTCAGTGAATTCATGAGTGTAATGAAGCACAAAATAATATTTAAAAAATCTATATAAAGTCAGGTTTTGTTGTAGTGAATCTTCCAAAAAGTTACACAAGTTATTTTAGAATAAATAAGGATATGAATTTTACATATTACCTATTTTTGCGTCTTGAAGCTCACAGTTTTTGTGCTTCTAATTCTGTAGACCTACTAACATGTGGGATAATATATCATACAGGAGTGTTAGATTACTAAAATCTCTTAGTAAGGTATATAACCAGATAACAACCAGCAACAATTTAATTGTGTTGATATACTTTACCTCTTGACTTCAAAGGGGTGTTATTGCCTGTGGAAGGTGGCCATTTTTCTTCTAGGAGGGGCAAAGTGGCAGATTTTTGTTGCTGGGGCATTTGTCTGATTTACCTGTCAGCAGCTTTAACCCTGTAAAGCAGGGGTCTCCAACTCCAGGCCTCGAGGGCCGGTGTCCTGCAGGTTTTAGATGTGTCCTCGATCCAACAGCTGATTTAAATGGCTAAACAACTTCCTCAACATGTCTTGAAGTTCTCCAGAGGCCTGATAACGAACTAATCATTTGATTCAGGTGTGCTGACCCAGGGTGATATCTAAAACCTGCAGGCCCTCGAGGCCTGGAGTTGGAGACCCCTGCTGTAATGCCTGAACCATGAAATAATTGCCAAAAAAATCAAATTTTTGGAAAATAGAGTGTTTATTGGACCTTCATTTTTTAAATTAATTAAATATTAATTTGCATATATGAGTTTAAATTTGCTGCAGTGTATTGTGTATTGTGTAATTGATTTTGTTTTAGGGGTTTTTGGGAGGAAAAAAATCATACAGATGGCATAGAAGTCACATAGAAAACTCATATATCACACTGAAGGTTAATGTGGCTAATTTAAACCAACACTAAATTGGTTTAAATTAGTTTTTCATTTCAGTGCTAATACTTCCTCTTTAGATGGATGTGTAAATGATTTTAAAAAGCAAAAAAGACCTCCAGGGATACCTCTTATGCCAAACTGTCATATAATGATGCTCGGTCAGGACCTTTTAGTATCCTTTTGTTAAATATGCAGTTTAATACTCACACTGTAGATTGGCATTTTGGCAGAATAATCTGATAAGAACAATTGATTGTTATAAGACCCAGAACACCCAGAAAAACATGAACTCCAAACTGTAACAAGAAAAATGAAAAGGAAATGTAAACAAACTCTAAGGCACAGGGGACTAAGGGACGCATGGTGAATGGAAACATGCACAGACAAAGATTAAGGGCGTGACAGCACTATGTATACACATGGGGTGACTGGGGCACAGCTGAACTAAAGCCAAACAACAAATCATGACGAAGTAAAACTAATAGAAGAGATAGAATAAACCGTGAGCAGGATATTAAAGCCAAAACAGTAAATGAAACAGAACTAAGGCTCAAGATTTTAAGGTGTGATGGACAATTGCAAACCATCACAAACTAAGTCAGGGAGAGCAGCACCAACCGTTGGTAGCAAATGGTGCTTAGCAAGATCAAACTAAAACAAATACCTGAATCCCAAATATCTGTTGAGATGATCTAAAATATACAACTAAATGTGATTCAGAAAATGACACTTAACCATCCTGTTTAGGGTTAAAACCAATTTCAATTCAATTCAATTCAATTTTATTTATATAGTGCCAAATCACAACAATAGTCGCCTCAAGGCGCTTAATATTTGTACAGTAGATCGTACAATAATAGATACAGAGAAAACCCAACAATCATATGACCCCCTATGAGCAAGCACTTTGGCGACAGTGGGAAGGAAAAACTCCCTTTTAACAGGAAGAAACCTCCGGCAGAACCAGGCTCAGGGAGGGGCAGCCATCTGCTGCGACCGGTTGGGGTGAGAGAAGGAAACAGGATAAAGACATGCTGTGGAGGAGAGACAGAGATTAATAACAAGTATGAACAAATAAGCTTTATATGATAAATCTGCTGTAAATAACACACGGCTGTCAGTGTCATGTACACCGCCTTTA
>VVHJ01061826.1:0-10139 GCA_015107715.1 Tylochromis polylepis | reverse complement strand
GCTGGCATAGGGACCTTCTTCCCTCACTACCATAGGGACCTGACCCCACTAACCAGGGGTTAAGTGCTCCTTCTCTCTTTCTCTAACATTCATTTTCTCTTCTCTCTCATTCTGATTCCCTTCCCTTCCCTTTTCTTCATTTCCCTCCATTGCATTTTTCTGTTTCTATGCTGAGATTTTTGCACTGGAATCCAGATGCATGTTATTCATATTCACTTCAAATTTCATTGTAGAGTTAGGGTATTGAGGCTTTCTGTTTATCTCAAAGACACTTTTGTCTTATGAAGTAATATTATTAAAACAGAAGGTCTAAAAGCAAGAGGATCGCCAATCACTTCTGTTCACAAGTTTGTGCATTTATTGTGTGATTTAATGGATACACCTGTAGAGTTTAATGTAATCCTGTACAATAGCTCTGGTATGAATTATACTTCTACAAAGTTTACACATTTTCACTTTGTGCTGACACTGTCAACACTGTGATATTAATACAATTATCATGCACTATATCATCAAAAGTATTCACTCACCCATCCAAATCATTGAATTCAGAGGTCCCAATCACGTCCATGGCCACAGGTGTCGAATATCAAGTACTGAGGTATGCAGACTGCTTCTACAAACAGTTATGTAAGAATGGTTTGCTCTCAGGAGCTCAGTGAATTTCAGCATAGGATGTCATCTGTGCAACAAGTCCAGTCTGAAATTTTCTTGTTACTAAATATGCCACAATCAGCTGTTAGTGGTATTGTAACAAAGTGGAAGCAATTGCGAACGACAGCAACCCAGCCATGAAGTGGCAGGCCCCATAAAATCACGTAGCAGGGTCGGCGGATGGTGAGGAACATAGTGTGCAGAGATCTGCAGAGTCAGTAGCTACAAACCTCCAAACTTCATGTGGCCTTCAGATTAGCTCAAGAACAGTACGTAGAGAGCTTCCATGTTTCCCTGGCTGAGCAGCTGCATCTAAGCCTTACATTACCAAGTACGATGCAAAGCATCAGCTGCAGTGGTGTAAAGAACACCACCACTGAACTCTAGAGCAGTGGAGTCATGTTCTTCGGAGTAATGAATCATGCTTCCTAATCTGGTTATCCGATGGACAAGTCTGGGTTTGGCATTTATCGGGAGAACGGTACTTGTCTGACTGCATTGTGCTAAATTTAAAGTTTGGCTGAATGGTGTGTGGGGTTGTTTTTCAGGAGTTGGACTCTGCCTCTTAGTCCCAGTGAAAGGAACTCTTGATGCTTCAACATACCACGACATTTTGGACAATTTCATGCTCCCAACTTCGTAGGAACATAAAATACATGGATGAGCGAGTTTGGTGTGGAAAAACTTGACTGGTCTTCAGAGTCCTGACCTCAGTCTGATAGAACACCTTTGGGATGAATTAGAGCAGATGCTCCCAGGCCATCTGGCGCAGCACTCCATCACTCTCCTTCTTGGCCAAATAGCCCTTAAACAGCTTGGATGTGTGTTTGGGTTCATTGACCTGTTGAAAAACAAGTGATGGTCCAACTAAACGCAAACCGCATGGGATGTTATTTCACTGCAGGATGCTGTGGTAGCCTTGCTGGTTCAGTGTGCCTTCAACTTTGAATAAATCCCCAGCAGTGTCACCAGCAAAGCACCCCCACACCATCACACCTCCTCCATGCTTCATGGTGGGAACAATGCATATAGAGATCATCCGTTCACCTTTTCTGCATCGCACAAAGACACAGCGGGTGGAACCAAAGATCTCAAATTTGGACTCATCAGACCAAAGCACAGATTTCCACTGGTCTAATGTCCATTCCTTGTGTTCCTTGGCTCAGACAAATCCCTTCTGCTTGTTGCTTTTCCTTAATAGTGTTTTTTTAGCAGCTATTTGACCAAGGCCTCATTTGCGCAACTCTGAACAGCTGATGTAGAGATATGTCTGCTACTGGAACTCTGTGTGGCATTTATCTGGACTCTAATCTGAGGTGCTGTTAATTTGCAATTTCTGAGGCTGGTGACTCAGATTAATTTATCTTCAGCAGCAGAGGTGACTCTTCGTCTTCATTTCCTGGGGTGGTCCTCATGCCAGCCAGTTTCGTCGTAGCACTGGTTTTTGCACCTGCACTTGGGGAAACATTCAAAGTTTTAGCAATTTTTCGGACTGACTGACCTTCAGTTCTTAAAGTAATGATGGACTGTTGTTTCTCTTCACTTAGCTGGTTGGTTCTTGCCATAATATGAATTCTAACGGTTGTCAAATAGGGCTGTCAGCTGTGTACCAACCTGACTTCTGCACAGCACAGCTGATGGTACCAACCCGGTTAAGAAGGCAAGAAATTTCACAAATGAACCCTGATAAGTCACACCTGTGGAGTGAAAACCATTTCAAGTGACTACATCATGAAGCTCATTGAGAGAAGGCCAAGGTTTTGCAGCACTGCCAACAAAGTAAAAGGTGGCTACTTTAAGGAATCTAAAATATTATTTATGAATTTTTTCTTTGCTACAAAATTCCATATATCTTGCTTCATGTATTTGATGTCTTCAGTCTGTATCTAAAATGTAGAAAGTAGTAAAAATAAATAAAAACCACTAAATGAGAAGGTGTGTCCAAACTTTTGACTGTAGTGTATAGTTAGGTCCATAATTTATCAATGAAAAAAAAAGACAGTTTTTGTATTTTTGCACCACTGCAGTGGATTTTAAAGACAATAAATATGTCATTGAAATGCAGCCTTTCCACTTTAATTGAAGGGTGTTACAGAAAAAAATGCCATTAGTGGTAATTTTTATACATGGTCCTTTATACATCAACCTCCAAAGGCTCATAACTGGACAAACTAACATAATATTGAAGATACTTTTTGTGTTTTTATATACCCTTTCGTTGCCTCTTCCTACAGTGCACTGATCACTTTCAGTCCTCAGCAACTGATAGACACTGGCCTCATTCTGATGCTGGACTTTAAGGGAAAACAACAACATAAACCCCCGCTTCCATCCATCTTCCTCACCAACGCCAGATCCCTCGCAAACAGATCGGAGGAGCTACATTCAGATTTTTACTACAACCGTTTTGTCCAGGAGTGTTGTGTACTGATTGTAACTGAATGCTGGCTCCATCCACAAATCCCTGATGCTGTCATGGCTGCCTTGGCAGGTGGAGTGGTGAGAGATAGGACCCAAGCTTTATTTACATTTGGTACAGAATACAAACAAAAGCAGAAAATGGCCACGACTAAACTAAACAAAACCTAAACTGGGAGCAACTACAAAAATAATACAAAGGAGCAAAAATCCTGGGACTAGAAACCTGAAACATGCTTGACGTGGACGTGTAGGCCATGCTGGACGTGGACATGCTGGGCGTGCTGGACGTGGATGTGCAGGCCATGCTGGATGTGCTGGATGTGCTGGACATGGGCGTGCAGGCCGTGCTGGACGTGGATGTGCAGGCCATGCTGGATGTGCTGGATGTGCTGGACATGGGCGTGCAGGCCGTGCTGGACGTGGACAGGTAGGCCATGCAGGACGTGGACAGGCAGGCCGTGCAAGCGCACTGATCTCTGGCGGAGCAGCTGGACCATACAGCAGATGGTTGCACTGGTGGTGGTGTGGCAGCCGCAGGCGGTTGTGCAGGTGGTTGCAACAGTGGCGGCGTGGCAGCCACAGGCGGTTGAGCAGGTGGTTGCTGGATGGACTCTCCAGAGGCCCCAGCAGAAACAGGCGATGGCATGGAAGCTGCGGACAGCTGGGCTGACTCTCCAGAGCCCCCAGTGGAGACAGACAATGGCTGGACCAGTTCTCCTGAGCCTCTAGCGGGAACAGGTGGCTGCGTGGGAGCCGCGGGCGGCTGGACCAGCTCTCCAGAGCCCCCAGCAGAGACAGACAATGGCTGGACCAGTTCTCCTGAGCCTCCAGCGGGAACAGTGGCAGTGTGGGAGCCGTGGGTGGCTGGAACGGCTCTCCTGAGACTACAGCAGAAACAGGCGACAGCGTGGGAGCTGCAGGTGGCTGGACCGGCTCTCCAGAGCCCCCAGCAGAGACAGGCAATGGCTGGACCAGTTCTCCTGAGCCTCCAGTGGGAACAGCGCCAGTGTGGGAGCCGCAGGTGGCTGGAGCAACTCTCCTGAGCCTCCAGCAGAAACAGGTGGCTGGAGCGGCTCTCCTGAGCCTCCAGCGGGAACAGGTGGCTGGAGCGGCTCTCCTGAGACTACAGCGGAAACAGGTGCCTCTGGCTGAGGCGACACAGGGCCAGCAGGTGTGGAAACCTCTGGCTGAGGTGACGCAAACTGGAGCTGCGCAGGGCACACAGCTGGCTCAGGATGCAGTGGCTGGGGCTGCGCAGCGCAGTTAGTTAGTTCAGGCAGTGAAAACAAAATACAGTCCATAGATGGCTGAATAAGCTCACCAGAGCTCCAGGCAGAGGATGGAGGTGGCTGGGTTGGCAGTTCTGGCTGCAAATCCTCCAGGGTCCAGAGGCAGCTTAGGTCCCAGGTTCAGCCTCTGGGTAGACCCCAGGGAGAGTTTCTGACTTAAAAAACATCTGTTTAGCAGCCATACAAACAGTCTCTGAATTAACAGTCTTTAATTTGACAGTCCTTGGAATAATTAGTCCAGGCTCGGAAGGAGGGGGATGAAAACAGTCCTTTATATTTCCACGCTCAGGAGGAGTACAAGAAAAACAGTCTTTGTCCCCACCCACACAAACAAAACATTACCCCAGAATAAGTAGTTCGGGCTTGTGAAGGAGTGAAAAAAGTGTCTCTGTCACTTACCACAGCCAGCTGTTCTGAAGTCTCAGAATCCAGCTGTGGAGAGGTGTGCCGGCGGCATGGACACCACTTCCTCCACGAAGGTGCGACCGGGCAGCTGAGCGGCTGCAGTTGGGGGGAGAAGATGAAGCGTGTGGAGGTTATTAAGGGACGGAGTGAGTCCAGTAGCCAGGGGGGGCCGGAAATCAGTCACTGTAGCCAGCTAGCTACGGCGCAACGGTACTCCTTCTCGGATCTCTTCAGCCACTGATCACACAGTTTATCCACCACATAAATCATATCCTCCCGAAACTCCTCAGAGGGGGTGAGTGCTGCTGGGTCCATTGTGTAGCCCGATCGTTCTGTCCGTGTGGAGTGGTGAGAGAGAGAGGTCCCAAGTGCAGGCACTGAGGACGGACTTAACTGCGAGTTCAGAAAAGCCTGAGACTAGAAACCTGGAACATGAAACATAAAAAACCTGAGGCGGGGAACACAGAACATGAAAACCAGCAATGAGGAGCATAGAACCTGCAACATGGGACATGTCATGGATGATATACAGACGATCCGGCAACAAACAGAGGAAGTAAAAGCGCTTAAATACACAGAGGGATAATGAAGGAATAAGAGACAGGAAGAGAGCACAGCTGGGAACAATTACAAACAACAAGACCGGAGGAAGCAAAAATGAAAATGCTAACATTGCACACAAGACTATCAAAGTAAAACATTAAACAAGAGACATTCACCAAGATACAGACTGACACTGAGACATGACTGACTGGGGAGAAACAGGGAACATGGAACACAAGAAGAGCACAGAGACAGAAACCAAGAGACTAAAAATGATAAATAATAATGAAATCAAAGGCTATTAATAATTCAAAACCCTGGGTCACCAACCGGGGACCGTGACAGATGCCTCATTGGAGCTACTGGGCCGGACCTTACACCTCAACAAAGACTCCGATAAGGGAAGGGGCCTTAACAGCAGAATTAAAGACAGTCACTGCTCACCGGACTTAGAGGCCATGTCCATGCAGTGAAGTCTTTTTTATCTACCTTGCGAGGTAACGATAGCTCAACACTCAACCACAGACTGACACCGCCCCCCACCAGGACAATCTGACTACCTATCCTCCTCCTGTAGGCCTCGGAGGATAGAGGGCTTCCTCAAAGACAACAACCGCCACCAGGTGTTGCGAGACACCCTTTACCAGCTTCACAGGCCAGAGCCCCCCAACCCCTGACAGCAGCAACAACTTCTTCAGACCTTCAGACAGTCATTGCCTTCTGGTCAATGACTCAGGTCAATCAAGTCTCACACCTCCAGACTCACAGTTTCTTCCCGTGGGCCATTTGGACAAACACTATCCCCCCACACCCCCACCCCTGCCCAATCTGAGCCATGGTCTGATTAACCCTCATCACTCAGGCCACTCACACACGGACTCTACTCAGGCCAAGTCCTTTGAACTACTTCCAAGCACTTTGCAACCTGTTCTCTAATGTGTACCTTTTCTGTGGTGCTCCTTTGTCTTGTTTTGTATACATTTCTCCTGTTTGTATATATTTCTCCTGTTTATTTATTCCTGCTCTCTCACTATTTATATTTTATTTCTGCACAGTTGATGTGGAGAACCCACAATTTTGTTGTACATATACAATGACAATAAAGGGGTATTCTATTCTACTCCACATGTTCTGCAATAATGCTTAGGTAAGTGGTACATGTCAAAGTAACATTCACATGGATAGTGGGACACAAGGTTTCCCAATAGAAGATTGCCCAAGCTATCAAATAGGAGTCAGTATGGATGACCTGGCTGGTCTGTGGCTATGCAGCCCAATATGCAACAAACTGCGATTCACTGTGTATTCTGACACTTTCCTATCAGAACCAGCATTACCTTTTTCCACAGTTAGAGCTACAATAGCTTCTCTGTTGGATTGGACCACATGGGCCAGCCTTGGGTCCCCACATGCATCAGTGAGCCTTGGCCACCCGTGACGTTGTCGCTGGGTCACCACTGTTCCTTTGTTAGACCACTTTTGATAGATACTGAGCACTGCAGGTCATGTGTAGTTTTTCAGGTGATTATTTTGATTATTCAAGACTTTGCATGTGCGGAGAAGAATTTTAAATTCAATTCTAGATTTGACTAGTAGCCAGTGAAGAGAAGCTAATATCAGATAAATATGATATCTTGTTCTCATTCACATTACTCGCTGTAACATTTTTAGGTTAGCTGAAGGCATTTTAGAAAACTTTCAGAACAGCCTGATAATAATGAATTACAGTAATCTTGCCTAGAAGCAATGAATGCATGAACTAGTTTTTCAGCATCCCTCTGAGATGGGATGTTTCTAATTTTAGCAATGTGGAGATGAAAAAGGCAGTCCTACATGTGTGTTTAATGTGCTCATTGGAGGATATATTCTGGTCAAAAGATTTCTGGCAGTGTTACTGGTAATGCCACCCAGAGTAACTATTTGGTTAAACACCATGTTTCTTAGATTCTTAGGGCAAAACATAACAAGTTTAATTATATAACATCCAAACGCCTATGTCTTACAAAACATGCCAAAAGAAAAACTAGTTAGTTCATTTTTATCATCTGGCTTCATAGCCAAATAGTGCTAGATATCGTCTGAATAGCAATGAAAATGAATGCCTAAGGAAAGCAAATATAACATAAAATGTACTGGTCCCAACACAAAACCCTGTGGAACTCCACAATTATCTTTTGTGTGTGAAGACTTGTCATTTACATGCATTTGTAATCTATCATATACAATTCAAAACAGCTCAGTGCTTCTGAGGTCTAACAAGACAAATACAGAGACACGTCCGCAGTAAGAGGCCATAAGAAGGTCATTAATAACCCTCACTAGTGCTGTTTCAATGCTGTAATGCATTCTGAATCCTTACTGAAACTCCCCAAATAGACATGTTCCTCTCCAATGATCAGTTAACTGTTTTACAACTACTCTTTCAGGAATTTTTGAAGTAAGAGGAAGGTTGGAAATTGGTCTATAATTAACTGAGAAAGCTAGGTCAAGTAAAGCCTATTTAAGTAATGGTTTATTTTCAACCTTGAAAGCATGTGGTACGCAGTGTGTTAATAGAGATAAATTGATCATATTTTAAATTGTAGCCTTAATTAATCATAGGACTTTGAACTGTCTTGTGGGAATGGGTCTAATAGACACAGTGATGGTTTGGAGGAAAAAATTATTGAAGTTAATTCTGAAAGATCAATTGGAGAGAAAGTGTCTAAATAAATATCAGCAGTGTTAAAAGTTATTGTACCCAATGAAACATCTGTTAGAAAGGTGTGAATATTTTTTTTCTTGAATGCTTAATAATTTTATGTGAAGAAATTCATGAAGTCATTACTAGTTAAAGGAATGCTTCGCTCAACAGAGTTTTCACTTCTTGTCAGTCTGGCTGCAGAGCTGAAAAGAAAGCTAGGATTGTTTCTGTATTCATCTCTCAGTGATGAATAATAAGATGTCCTATCTTTACAGAGAGTTTTGTTTTATAGAGTAACAAACTGTTTTTCCATGCCAAACAAAGATCTAAATGAGTGCAATTCCATCTAGTGCACTGAAATTCTTGTGTGCATGTGTTACAGTATATGGAGTCAGACCTTGTATGAAAATCTGTGCCCAACAGGTCCTTTACTCCAGTCAAATTTAACCCATTTATTTGAAGGACAATTTTTGCATTTACAATTTAGTCAAGTTCATGAATTAAACTGTCTTTTCTTTTCTTTGTTGATTTTTTTAACCACCCTGGTATTGGAAAATATAGAATGCATGAGACCAGTTTTATCTTCCAGTTATTTAATTTTTTGTCTTTAAAGCCCCGCATGTGCACATTCATACAATTGACTGGTATAGTCACAAAAGCAGTAAATAATGCCATGGAATACTAATAGAGCATATTCTGCAGGTACTATGCCACACCATATTTTTATTTTTACTGTATTATCAGAAGAAACAAACAACCTACCTGTGTGTTGCTCTCAACAAACAACTGAATTTTACTGTATATAACATTTTGTAGAGTCAAATATATGCTGTAGCAAGCAGTAAAGTGAAATTGAACACAGCACTTGATACTGTGTGTGTGTGTGTGTGTGTGTGTGTGTGTGTGTGTGTGTGTGTGTGTACTGATGAGGGGATACCAGTCCTCCTATGACAGAGGTAATCCTGTTCAATGGCAGGTCTGGATATCCCAACTGGTATGTGTGTGTTTGTGTGTTACTCTGTGTGTATCCCATAGCAGCAGGTCATAGAGCCCTAATCTACTGTCCGCTTGTCTGCCTGCCACTCTCTCTTAGTCTGTGTGTCTGCCAGTTTGTTTTCTGTACTCTCTTGTGCTCAGTCTACTGTCCATTTGCAGTTGGGCAATTGTGCCTTTTTCTTTGAGAGGGCTGCTGATTGTTTGGATTCTGTTTTTTTTTTTTTAAATTCAACAGGGTTCATGAGTACCCCATTGCAGTTCTTGTTACATTAGTTCCCTGAAGACATAGGTTGCAGAATGGAAAACCCAAAAGGATTTTGGGTAGTTTTATGGATTATTTATGGAAGATTATGGATTATTTACTATGTGCATTTATGGAGTTTGTTTTGTTTTTGTTGTTTCTACTTTCAGGTGACAGCCTTATATGCATCTGAGCAATGATAATAATAGTAATAAACTTTATTTTTATAGCACTTTTCAAAACAAAGCCACAAAATGCTTCAAAATACAAGATGGGAACGAAATGGAAATAAAATGATTGAAAAGATAACGTTAAAACATCATTAGGTAGGGAAATACTGGCATCACAAGGACATTAAAAGCAAAAACAATGGAAAACAGAAAATAAAAAGCATATATAAAATAATTAAAAATGATTGCTAGGAAGATAAATTAAAACAATTAGAAAGAACAACATAGAAGAAACTCAAAGTGGAGGGACAGAAAAGCCCTTCTTATAAAAATATGTTTTTAAATGATATTTAAAAGATGTGAACGAGCTTGCCGGTCTGATCTCCTTAGGAAGAAACTTGCAAAGAACGGGTGCCTTGACAGAAAAAGCTCAATCACCCTTGGCTCTCAGCTGAGATTTTGGGTTGGCCAGCAAAGCCTTGGCTCAGGAGATCTGAAATGTGGATCAGGCCTTTAAAGACAGAAATAAAATCTGAAAATCAATTCTGAAATTAATAGGTAACCAGTGAAGAGAAACTAAAATAGGAGACATAGCTTTTTTTTATTGGTTTTAATAATGACAATTGGGACATGGAATGTCACCTCTCTGGTGGGGAAGGAGCCTGAGTTGGTGCGTGAGGTTGTGAGGTACCGGCTAGATATAGTCGGGCTCACCTCAACACATGGCTTGGGCTCTG